>VZRZ01004061.1:1388089-1471493 GCA_013398175.1 Climacteris rufus | reverse complement strand
GAGCCATCAGAGATAGGCCCTGACTGGACAGCTGTGGGAGCTTCTGGAAGCTCCTTACAGGAGCCATCTTTTGGCCCCTACCACACCCAAAAAGCTAGATCCCCCAAACTTCTCAAACCACGACACTCATTCTCAACCCTGTGATGCAAAGCAGATATCAGCTTTACAAAGACTTAATGGCTTAAGATCATTAAACAACCTGGTATTCAGATTAATTTAATTAGTTGGAATCAGCCCCCTGCATTCTGAAGTGTTTTGTTTGTGTGCACTTAAATGTTTCCCCCCCATTATTACTTAGTTTAAGCAATGGAACACATGGGACTGGAAACCTATTTTGGTTTTTCTTCTCCTGTTGCTGGGGTTTCAGAGCTGGAGGGTCAGCAGGCTGGCGCTCATTATCAGAATCCCTCTGGTAATGATGTTGATGTTTGATGTTTAGGTATTCCTTAGAGACAGGAAAGAAGACTCTCTCCTTACGAATATGATTGCTTTTGCCAGTCTGTGCTATTTATATAGTTTGCTGAATTTGTCTTCATGGCTCTGATTTCTGAAGCAGCATATGAGAGATCTTCCATGGTAACTCTTGTGTCAGCTTTCTTGTGCTATGTTTGTGTGCTGGTTTTGGCTGGGATGAAGTCAATTTTCTTCATAGTAGCTACTATGAGGCTGATTTGGATTTGTGCTGGAAACAGTGTTGATTACACAGGGATGCTTTAGTTATTGCTGAGCAGCGCTTACACATTAAGATACTTCCTGCTTCTCACTTCACCCCACCAATTAGGAGTCTGGGAGTTCACAAGGAATTGGGGGGAAGACACAGCCAGGACAGCTGACCCCAGTTGACCAGAGGGATATTCCACACCATTTGGCATCATACTGAGTAATAAAACTATGGGGAAGGTTGGTGGCCGTCATCTGCTTGGCGACTGGCTAGGCTTCGGTTGGTGGTGAGCAATTGTTTTAACTTGCATCCTCTGTGGACTTTATCTCTTTCTCTTTGTTAATTCCCTTCTCACTAAAATTTTTTATTACTGTTACTATTTTATTTCAATTAAATCGTGCTTATCTCAGCCCATGAGTTTTCTTACTTTTCCAATTCTTTTCCCCCTCATCCTGCTGGGGAAGGAAGTGAATGAGGAGCTGTGTGGTGTTTAGTTGCCAGCTGAGGTTAAACCACGGCCATCTATAATAGAAGCAATCTTAACTATGCTGCTTTTGTCACTACTTTTATCTTATTGTTGTGCCAGTAACAGTGTTAGTGGCCTAATTCTTTCCTTTTTCATTTGAGGTTGCATGTACTAAGGCCTTCCTAGGGTAATGTGTTTCTGGGAGGAGGAAACACACTTCAGACAGAGCCTTTCCAAAACACTGTAACAGTGGGAGCAGCAGCCACTGGATAGTTGCTCTTGGTAGGTGGCTGTGCTTGCTGTGACAACATAGTATAAGAAATATGGGTGCAATAATGGCATTGGGAATCGGGTGATTTATATTGCAGCATCCCCAGTACACTCAATTCTACTCTGTTTCTTGATATTTTGCATTTGAGGTGCAGTTGTTCTAAGAGCTTGAGATAATAAAACTAGTTGCAACTATTGACAGTCAACATAGTACAGCCATGCTTTATCATTTTATCAGAAAGGATGAATCTGCTTAAGGGCAACTGAGCATGTGATCTTTTGTTAACATCAAGCCTGCTGAATTTGTCCTTTACATGTTCTGCCATTTGATGTTTTTTTGGGAAAGGGAGTTTTCAAAACAGTGTGTGTCACTTCATGCAAAAAAACTTAACGGAACGAAAGGACCCTGAATTACAGAAACATAGAATGAGTCATAGAATGGTTTGGGTTGGATGAGACCTTAAAGATCATCTAGTTCTAACCTCCTGACATGGGCAGGAATACCTTCCACTAGACCAGGTTGCTTGCAGCTTCCCTGGCCTTGTGCACTTCCAGGGATGGGGCATTCACAGCTTCTCTGGGCAGTCTGTTCCAGTGCCTCACCCCCCTCACAGTAAAGGACTTCTTCCAAATCTAAATCTACACTCTTTCAGTTGGAAACCATTCACTTCTGCCCGTTCCAACTGTCAGAAGTCCCTCTGCACCTTTCTTGTAGCACCATTTAGGTGCTAAAGTGTTGTGGCCCAAGGCTTTCTGCCTGGGACTGCTTGTGAGAAAATCCTTCTCCCACAAGAGAAATATGAAAACAATACGATAAGCACCTGTTATTGTCCTTCTGTACAGTATGTGTTCTGGACTGGGGCGGGACAGACCCAGCCAATCGTATACCTGGGTTCCTATTATAAAAAGGACAATAAAATAAATGGGCTGCTGCTGCTGGCTGGCTCTCGACCCTTGCAAAAACCAAGGCTTGTGCTGCCTCATTATTGGATCGCTGCGTCCCACTGCCATAGCTGAAGGGCCACAATTAAGTCTTCTTGGAGCCTTCTCTTCAGGGTTAGCAACCTCAGCTCTCCCAGTCCATCTTCATAGGTGGGGTGCTTTATTCCTCTGAGCATCTTGGTGGCCTCCTCTGGACTTGTTCCTACAGGTCCGTGTCCTTCCTGTGCTGGGGACCCCAGAGCTGGATGCAGCACTCCAGGTGGGGGTCTCACCAGACCAGAGGGGCAGAATCGCCTCCTTTGACCTGCTGGCCACGCTGCTTTGGATGAAGCACAGGATTTCTTCCAGAAAATGAATGAGACAGAGTAAAAATAAAAAGCAGTACTGAAGCATACCCAAAACACATCCCCTTTTAATTTCTTTATAATTTAAATATTTCTTGGAAAATAAAATTTTTGAATCTAGTTTTACAAGATATTACTACTTTTTTAGCTACTTAATTTTTTTAGAATTCTTTTTGCTATTTGTAGTAATATGAATGTGTTTTTGCTTCATAATGTTACTCAGTTTCTGGAAAACTCCAAGTACAATCAGGTCTCACCATTCTTTGCAAGATATAGTGTGTTATTAGCACACACATCTTAAGATATGTGTTTGCAAGAGCTAGTGAAAAGCTTACTATATAAATTTTTATGCATAGAATCCAAAGCTTTTTGTGGTCTGTAGCTGGTAGTAATCAAATCGAGCATCTTAACAGATGTCTTTTTTCATTTGCTAGCATTAAGTGAAACCTTGCCTGAGGGCAACATTGGCTTTTCAGCAAAACCCACTTTTGATTATCTTTTTGTTCCCCTGGAAAAAGCATGGCAATGGACTAGTGGATGTATACAATGCAATTTCTTGTGTATTTTTAGTTTATTAGCATGTGTAGTGTGAAAGATGCTGAAACAGACTTTCCCTGTTTCTAATTTCAGACAATGTATACTCTGTTGTTATTCTGCTGTATAGTGAAAGTTCCTGGACATAATAGAGATAATACTTGGTTACTAACTCTTCCCTGTAGCATATCTGGAATGAGCATTAACATATCTACCTCCATTTTCAGTCCGCAGATATTTGGGTCTTTAATAAAAATTGCGTATTAGTCACGTTGTTTAGCATTCTAGCTTTTTTCTAATTGTTGCTTTTAAATATCAATCACAACAATTTGTGCTGCCTGCCCTATGATATGGACAGCTGATGTTCTTTATGTAAGGAATTGAAGAAATGTAGTCTATCCACAGAAAGTCTAATTTTGGTATGTGCTTCCCCAAAAAAGACAGAAATAGAGGCCTAGCTTCCAAGCAAAATCCATCCCATGCTCGTAAAGGGTGCAGATAAAGCTATGAATACTTTTTATGGATCAGATGAGATTTAGCCTGGAGGAAATTATAGGATTAGTTAGAATTGCAAGAATATATGCTGGATGTTTTTGAAGAAGATTCTCTTGTTAAGAGGAGTATATGTGTTTTTTGCTTAAAACCTATCTATGTAACGTTAAAGCATGAAGTCATTCCATCCCTTTTCTTAGAGCAGTTTCACTGTAGTTCAAGCTGCTGTCAGAAAGAGCCCTTGGGGATGAATGAGCAGAAAAAAACCCAGTGATATTATGAAAGGTAGAATGGCAATTGCTGATGTATATGTAGGCTAAATGAGTTGTTGTTTCCCTGGGGCTTGGAAGTTAGCTATTAATCCAGTTTGCTTTGGCATTCAATCTTTTTGTAAATTAGTATATTATGTATCAGCATTGAGGCAAAAATCTCCAGAGAGTCAGATAAAAGGTGGTATTTGAAATTCTCTGGTTGAGCATTGATAGATCTTCTTTTTCAAGAAATATACATTTAAAAATGAAAATTAAAATAAAAATCAGTGGTTTTTGAGTCTAATGTAAAAAATCTTGTCTTCCATGCCCTGTATCATGCAGCAAGTGTTTGGTGGACTGATTGGAATGCATTTCCAAACTGTGATATATTATACAGTGAGTTGGACATAATAAGGGCCCTTAAATAATGACTTTTCTTCCCTAAAGTACAGTTAGACATGAATGAAAATGTCAACTGTCTTACACATGAAAGAACCTGAGCCACAGCTAAGGCTTGTTTTTACCTTTCCTCCTCCAGCGTTACCAGATGGATAGTTTAATTTCTTAAGATCCACTTGGGGTACAGAAAATGTAATGGCCTTATGGCTTTTCATGATCTTGGGCTATCAGTGATAAATTCTCTGGAAAACTTACAGCTCCCAGAGACATAATGTGTTTTTCCATCTTCTGCTTCTCCTCAGTGGCTGAGAAGACCAAAGAGCAAGTGTCTAATGTTGGGGGAGCTGTGGTGACAGGAGTGACAGCGGTGGCCCAGAAGACAGTGGAAGGAGCAGGGAACATTGCTGCAGCCACTGGCTTGGTGAAGAAGGATCAGTTGGCCAAACAGGTTTGTTCATTTACAGTCTTTTCCAGGTGAAGAAGTGGGCAATGAGGGGCTCATGAACTGAGGGCAGATGGAGTGTTTTCTTTTCTGTCTGTAGTGGTGTTAATAGAGGACAATTTGTGTTAAACTAAACAAATGAACAGCAAAGAAAATTTCTGCTGTTTTTAGCTTTTATTTTGACTGACTTGCAGGATCTGGGAAACTTAAGTAGGATTAGGCATGGAACATGACTATTCTGAAACATCTTAGTTAATTTGGATCATGGCTTAAAGTGTGCTCTAGTGGTAATACTGAACTGAACAGCCTCTAGTGGAGGCTGGCTGCTGTAGGGATAGCTGTGTACTTGTATGGAAAGATAACTGTTTTTCCCAGTAATTTGCGATTGAAAAGCAACCTGCTAGTGCTGAAATGTCAAATGGCAAATCTTAGGTTTAATTTGTATCCTCTGTAGTTGTAGAGAGAAGGGTTTGTGTACCAATCCTCTGTCTGCTTAGACACATTGCATCTAAAGTCAAGATCTAGCTGGAGAATCACTATCTAAAAAATACTTTAAAATATTCTTAAATATCCAGACTAAATTTGCTCTAGCTCATTCTATGGAACATTGCAGGTCTTTTTATTCCAGCACCAAGGTGAGCATAAGTATTTGCACAATTTGAAGTGTTACTACATTTTTGTTGTTGACACACTGTAGCTATGTTCTTCTACTTACACTAGGTAGAAAGTGACCCCTTCAAAAACGTGTATAGTGTTTTTTGGAGACAAATTCATCCTTTTGTGCTGTTTTCTGTATGAACATGTAAGAGACAAATATAGGATTAGGTAGGGTATTTATTATTTACACAAAAACATGGCTGTCGTGGAATTTATCATGAAGTTCTATTGTGTGTCGTATTTACAGTTAGCGTCCAGAGGAGCTGTTAAAATTGAATCCTTAAAAACTGGGGGGTTTTATCCTTGTCTTTTATTGAAGTGTATTCCTGTCTATCTGACAAGTCCTGTTGGTACTTTAGTATGGGGGTCAAAAAGGAGTATTACGTTGTGGTAGGTGTTCATTTCACTGTGGTGGATTGTCTTGAAAACATCTCACAAGCGGTTTTATTCTCTTTCAAATCAATATTCCTGGGGGATTTTTTTTTAGTCCTCTTCTATTCAGCTATAAGTAAAATGTTGCTTTTGATGTGGTCATGGACCTTTGTAAAAGCTGTGTTGGAAGATTTGCAAAATCGAGTATCTAATGAACTGCCAGGGGATACATGAGTATGGCATGGTCACAGTAGTCTGCGCCCTTAGTTTCTGCTAAAGCTCTTTCATAGTTTTATTCTGGGAATATTCTTTTCACAGCTCTTGAAACTCAGTGTAATAAGGATCATCACTGCTGTAATGCACAATTACCCCCTTTAGTATTGACCATAACTAATGCCTTTTTATCTCTCTCTAGAGAGACAGATCCTTATAATTATAAAGTATAAAACAAATGTCTGCTGACTTTCATTTAAATCTGTTCTCTATATTGTAAAGCTTAAATCTAAGTCATGATGGCTGTAACAGAATAAAACCACATCTGTGAAGTGAAAGAACATCCATAATATACATGCGTATTATTCCTATAAATAGCAACATTATTCTGAACGGGTGCGTTGTCCTTTAGATATGTAAAATCATTCATTTGAGTCTTGATAGTGATATTTTTAGACTGAGATTCTCAGTCATCTATGCAGTATGGCCATGTAGCTGATGAGTATCTATGGCTCCTGCTGGTCTGCCTTGCCTCTCTCTTTTGCTGGCTTTGCAAGGGATGAGTAGCTGTTTCAAAAATGTTAATACCAAAATTGAATCCCATAAGGGTATTTTAAAAACTAGTGGATTTCCATTCCTGTGCAGCTCTGAGATATGCGAGATAGGTTTTTGCTTGGATTTTCCATGTAAACTGACATATGGATAGGCCAGATATGGTTAACTAGAATACCAAGGGGACACAGGTCCCTTCAAGGCAATAGGGTCAGTTTTTCTGAAGTAACAGAAGTAGTTTTTCTGGAGTAACCGACCAGGCCTTCAAAGTATAATGTAACTTTGTGTGACTTACCTTTGTAAGCTTGTGTCTTACAGCTGTGATAGGTCTAGTCTACTCTAAACTGGGAAGCAGAAACCACAACTAGCAAATTATTTCCCTTCAGTGTGCCTAGCCAAATGCTTTTGGCAGGTTATTCTTCCTGTGGACATCTATTTGGAGTTGTCCTAAAGCAAACGTGCAAAATCCTAAAGCAAACGTATCTCGTGCAAGATGAACACTCCTGACGCCTCTTCCAATCTGAGAACCGCTATAAACTCAATCTCCATGCAACTGGAGGGTTTTGCATATTTGCCATCTATTGCAGTATCAGGGAGTGTGAAATAAATATAAAATCATAGAATATCCCAGGCTGAAAGGGAACCCTAAATGTTGAGTCCAACTTGCTGTTCCATGCTGGGATCATTTGCTTCCAAATGTGTTTCTGGAAGCCCCCTAAACTAATGGTTGTTGCTGGGATCTGGTATCAGTGATCTGCTTGCCTCTGTGAAAGCCTTCAGTCTTGCATGGTACTGGCATTTTTCTTGTGCCAAGATGGAAGCTGGTTTTGACTTTCAGCTAATTAAAAACACTCAGAAATGTTTCTTTACCTTTACTGGTACAACAATACTTATGCAAAGGAAATACTAAGCAAATTCTTGGTAAAATGATTTCTTGAGAAGTTTGTTCAAGCTTACCTAGGCAGCCTTAAATACTGGCGTGCTTTGGAGCATGAAGCACAAGCTTAAGCATCCAAGTGAGGCCAGGACTCACTGTCACACCACAGTGTCACCTATCTGCCCTGCAGCTGGTGTAAGCAGGAAGTGTGGAGTGACAACTGAGACAGTGAGAGACAGCGATGACTTGATAGTGCCCATCTGAGGCTGCCTGGGGGATTTCTGCTTTGTCAGAAACTCACTGCTTAACATAGGAAGGGTGGTGCTATTTAGTAGGCTCAATTTAGTTATAAAAGGGCCAATGTACTGCATATAGTATTTTACTAAATGATAAAACATTTGTTCTGTGCCTGTACATGTTTTATTTCTGTGTACAGTGGGTGTGCTGCAAAATTATTAAGTAAAAAAAAAAGGAAAATTATTGAAAACAGCATTTAATGTAAAGATGAACATGATCTATTTTCAAGTCAGCCTGAATGTATGAATCCAAATAGTGTGGAGGGATACCAGCTAGTGAGTATCTAGTATATAATATTGTGTATAAACAAAATATAGATTGCAAAGTTTATTGTTTTCAGATAGGTCCTTAACAAATTGAAGTTCTTAACCTCACTAAATCCATGTCTTTTGGTTCCCTAGCATCACAAGAATAAACAGGTGATAAGTTAAGTGATTTCCATGGTGAATAACTTTATTTGTACTGTTCTAGCACCAAAATTCCCAGTCAAGCTGAAACCTCAGGTTTCTTTGAGTACCATGTGATGGTAGAGTCATATGGATTTCATGTGCTGTAGATTTGACTAAAGCAAATAGAAGAACAGGCCTTGTCCTTAATATTTTTGAGATCTATGTGATCTGTATGGATCAGGTTTGGTATCTATATGTCCTGAATCCTTTTTCTTTCTGGTGTCTTAATTTAACACATTTACAGTAAATAGCACGGAAAACAAACAAAATTACAGTAGCAGGTAACAAGTAGGTAGGTGAGAGATACTTACAGAGCAGGTAATATAACTCATTGATTTAATTATGAAGCTTTCAGAGAAAAAGGCTTTAAGTGTCAAGACTGACAATTTAGCATTAGGCATTTTCTTCTATAGTAAATATTAATTAACTAAGAGCCCTTGCTAATTGCATTTAATGTGAAAATTAATATAGAAGAGTGAAATCAATGGCAAGTTTGCTGTATCTCCCCCTCTGCAGCCTCCTGCATTTTCTGGCACGCCTTAAAATTTGAACAGTGTCATAGCAAAAACATTCAGTGCAGTGGAACCCACAGGTGTAGAGTAATTCTTGTCATATGACTCCTCTAGGCCAAAATAGCCAGTTACAAACCACCAGAATTTTCCATGGCCACTATACATAGTTTAGAGCCAGGGTGAATCCACTTTGGGGAATCACCATAATCAAATATACAAATAGGTAGGAGCCTTTTTCATCCTTTTTACAGGGAAGCTCCATGAGACATGGTGCATTGCTGCAACAAAGGACATGATGCAACACCTTTTAATTTTGCTGAGATCAACTCCATTTTGACTAAGACACCAAACATCACAGTGTACTTTAGTCAGCTCTTCCTTGTTCATTTGGGAAATCTTACTAGTAGAAGGAATGCAAAGCCTGTAAGTGTCTGAAAATTTGTCTTTCAGTGGCTGAATGAAGGATTCTTTTCATCTTTATTAAACACCAATTTTTCAAAATGCAAATAATACCACCTCTTTCAAAGATTTCTCTTTTGTCTTGTTGAAAACTGGTTGTGATTCCTGGTTGCTCCCAAATAAGTTTTGATTACCACTTGCAGTTTAAAAAATCCAAAAAGCGGAGTATGAAATCTTTAATTTTTGCACTTTACATTTTGAATTTTAGAAACAGAGATCAGTTTAGAAACCCTTCTGTAGAAATTCTATGTAGAAATAACCAGAAATTTAGGATTGACATTTTACTTCTACTGAATTTATCTTGGGTACGAGTCCCAAAAGTTTGAATACCAACAGTAAAGTCCACAACACTGTTTGTGTTCTCCTTGCTATCTACATTCAACATAAATGCCTAGCTTGGTGGTTGAAAAAGTTCTAACAGACGTTTTCTTGTTTTGTCTCTTTATCTTTTTGAGATCTGTTCAGTGTATTTTCTTTCTTAGTGTGCCATATTACTGACATGCCACATGGAAAATTCCTGAAACTTTTAAAACTGATTTTTTTAGGGTACTTTGTAAATAAGATTCTAGACATAAGTCTAATCACTGCAGAATTTGGGTGTAGATGGAGCCATGTATTTTGATAGAATATGAAGATCTCCTGGTTCTATGACCATCTTTATGTTCAGTATACTGTACAGGATGCTTGGCATAATTGAAGGATCACCATTCCCCATCTTTCCAGTCTGTAGGTTAGTCAATTGATTTTGAAAAAGTTAGCTAAAAACACAAAGGAAAAGCTATGGAGCAGAGATGTCCAATTTCCATATCCAGAAAGGGAAATAGGGAGTGTTTCTACCTTTGCGTTACATTTTTTTGCTATTAGCCAGGTGTGTCCCAAAAGGCTAATAGACCCCAAAGAAAAGCAGGATGGTAAGTGCAAGTTGTATGAGACTTAAACTGCTGTTCTTTAGTTGAAATAATCAGGTTTATTCATCTTCCACAGAGCTTAGTATGAGCAAAACATCAAGTCTTGATTTAAGCAAAGAAACTACAGTAAGATTTTGAAGTGCCAAATGTAGAAATAGCCTCCACCCAGTTAACTTCTGGAGTTGATGCTTTTCTGTAGACACTGTAGAGCCAGCAGGCTGCAAAGGCACAGCAGCATCTAATTGCCCTCCTCCGCTACTTCTTACCCTTTATGCTTCTAATAAAGGGTCACAGAAGAGAATGGATAAGTTTATGATTAAATGTATTAAATAATCTAGTTCCCTAGCAAGCCTGCCAGGCAGCCATGGGTCTAACCCCCTACACTTGAGCCATGTAGTGCTAGTTTCTGTCTTGCTGTGCAGTGCACAGAGGTGGGATTTCTGGTTGTTCAGGGTGGGCCTCACCATTGTTCTAATGTGACACTCCTGGCTGGTGTGTAGGAGCAGTTACGGCAGTGGTTTGGAAATCATAGAATGGTTTGGGTTGGAAGCGACCTTAAAGATTATCTAGTTTTGAACCCCCTGCCACAATCAGGGACACATTCCACTAGGCCAGGTTGCTCGCAGACCTATCAACCTTGACCTGAAAGCTTGTATAGTGGGGTTTCTGGTGGGATAACTAGCACACAGCCAGTCTTCCTCAAGGAAACCAAAGTGGTTTAGGTGATACATAGGAGAAGGCCTACTCAGATAGTCACAGCTGAATATCAGTCAGACAACACTGGTTTTCAAATTTCTATTTGAATCATAATGTGCAGAGCACATAGTCTGAGGTAGGTTTTTCTTTTTCCCTTATTGTTTTATTTCTTGATCTATGAATAATGTATGAATGACTGCTGCAAAACAAAAAGGATATTTAGCAGCTGTTAACGCTGTTTCCTTTTTTAATGTCTGTAGATTGAGAGTGGAAGAATGAGGGATAGATTCCCCATTAGGGGAACCACATCACTTAGGAGCTGAATCACAGAAGACCCTCTTAAGAGAAAGCCTTTGTTAGCTATTTCTTTAAATTTTTGAAAGAAGTGGGACTGTCAGTGAACTGACATATCTCTTTGTAGTGTAGCTGGACTGATTTATTTTGGTAGAGCTTTTCTTACTGATCTCAGAATTAATCGTGGTGTGTTGTACTAAAATACCTGTAACAAACCCATTATATAAAGCTAATCCATATTCTTGAAACAGAAAACTCTGATTTGTTATAAATCACAAGGCACCTGTAGGAAGATGATATCAAAGTTTTGAATCTGCTTTGTGTACACCATCCAATATCCTCCTCATGACCGTGCATGTATTTTTTTTATGGGAAAGCTCATGAATCATCTAGGTTATATAGAGGTATGAATGTCAGTAGACCTGTGAAATTGTGTTACAATCCAGTATGAAAGCTCAGTGTTGGAATGCAAGTGGCTTTGATTTAGCTGTTTGAGTTTATTTTGGAAAGATTACAATTGCAGTTGAGGCCATTTAATGCAGTTTCACTATTACAGTTCTGTTTTCCCTTGGTGTTCCCACATGGGTAAGCCTCACATATGTAGCTTGATATATGTTGATACTGCCTAATGGCCTAGTGAAAACCAGCATGGAGTGTGTGAAGCAGACTCCAGTGTTTACCAGCAATTTATTTGATGAAATGTGCTAATGATGCCCACAGAAAGTGGGTTGAGAAATAGGAAGGGCATAGAAGTCACAAAAACAGCAAGGAAATATAATGTTTTTCTTCTGCCTATCTTTTACTTTGTAAGATTTTCCTACCTGTCACTTCCTTCTTGGCAGACGTGTGCATTCTGGTAGCACTTCTGGTTGTGAGTAGATTAATTTTATTTCACTTTGAACATCACTGTTTGAAATATTTAAAATTAGGCTGGGCAAGATAGAAATCAATATGCACAGAAAATAACGAACTTGGGGGGAAAAGAGAGAGATGGTGGAACACAGATTTCTCCAGATAGGAATGCTTGAGTTTGTGTTTGTTGAAGAGTGTTGAAGTGCTGGTAGAATTTTGAATGGCAACTTATGCTTGACCTCCCTGGTTGGCAGAGAAAATATTTTTTCTGCTGTGGGGTATGTTGCCAGTATTTTTTCTGAGAGGGCAAAATAGCAGTATTTGAAGCATGCATTGATGTCTGTGACTTAAGCAGAACTTGAGGGAAGAAAACTTGTGTGGTATTACCAAAATATCCTGGAGGTTGTTGCTCTTCATTTCTTTAGGAGCAAATGTCAGTCTAATATAAAGATCTTGTGATTTTTCCTGGTTTCCTAATGGCTTTCATGCTGTGAGATAACATTTTAGTGCAGGCTGATATTCAGGCTGTACCTGCTGCCTTCACTACTTCTGACAATAATGTATTCCTAATTACCTGTGGAGAAATTGAGTTAAGGAGCTTTTGGGTGGCATCATATTGTTCTTTGTTTCCTAGCAATTGCTTAACCTCACATTTATCTTTGACTGTGGAGAAATTAAGTATCCCCATCTTAAACTGAATATACCTATTGTCCTTGGTATCTAAGAACAAGAATTGTTTGCCAGCTGATAGAAGGGTAAACACATTCTCTGCTTGGAATTGTTCATGTCATGCTTATGAGATAATGTTTGTAATATCTGTGAAGAGCAAACACAATTTTTAATTTCTTTTTTTTTTTTTTTTTAACTTACAAGAGAGAAGGAAAAGGCATTCCCCCTCCTTTTACCAGGAGGTTGCCTTTTGGATTTATTATAAGGGTTTGCTTGTCTGTAGTCTGCTCTGTTTCCTCCCTTCCACCTCCTATATCCTCCATCTCCTATTGCCATGTACCTAGCCTAGTATGCTGCCATAGCACATTCCAGGCTGCTGTGTTGACCTCTCTGTGTATGTATGGCCGTTGAGTTATGGAATTCTCTCTGGCTAACTATGGAACCAGTTCTGTTTCATAGTGTCCCAGTCTTTCCTATGAATCCATCTACGGGATTTCATGCAGGACTCACAAAAAAATTGTTTTTACTGTTCTAAATAGTTGCCAGTCCTATGTTAAACATTCAGGAAGGCGCTACTTGCCAAGAGGAATACTTTTAAGTTCACTTGAGGATGATTTATGTTTATGCCAACTATTCCTTTTCTTGCCCGCTTTGCACGAAAGATTTGGCAATTTAGGATGGGAAATAGTTTTATGTAACCCATGATAGTTGGGCAAATTCAATACTGGCATTTTTGTGCAACTTAAGGTAAAGGTTTTATAAGCTTCCCAATATTAGCAGGTTACTGTAAGCGTCTCCTTAGCATCTTCTGCCGTGTTTCACTGCTCCTTTCCTCTGAAGGCCAAGAAGGAAGGTAAGGAGCTTAAATGTGATTCAGTCTATGCCTATCTGGAAGTCATTATTTCCAGAGGATTTGTGATGGTCGCTGGTGTGACTTGCTGATGTTGAAGAAGCCAAACACTGCAGCTGGCAGGTGTTTTTTTAGCCAGCAGTGAAGGTTTATGGTGCTGAAATGACATTTTGGGGAAGCAATGCAGTGTGTGTTTGTGTCTGCCAGTCTATTCAGCAAAACACTGCAGTGGGATGTTTAATAGGCATGAGTGGCAAATTGGGGTCCTGGATTGATGTGATGATGGGGGTTGTATAAACTTCAAGAACTGAAGTGTTATTACTGCGCAGCCTGTTATTTTGGCTTATCCCGGTAATCAGTCGAAGACGCAGAAATAATGAGAGCCGGAGTTCGGGCTGTGTTCAGAGCAAGGGCGGAAAAGGGGGAAACCCCTTTCGTTTAATTCTTATATACACTTTTAGAAATCACAGATCATTGGAGAAAGTTAACACTTCCGTCTCTAACTATATTGGTTACAAGAAGTGTCCGTCAAAGGGATCTGTGTCCATGGGAAAGGAATGTAAAAAGATAATTTTTACAACAACATAGCTATGTTTACAGAAATCGTCCTTGAGACTGTCTAACAGAGAAAACTAGCTATTTTACAGTGAAAAATGGGCAACAAAGTGTGGAGTAAATACCTCTCTGTGGGGAAGGAGATAAACCTGTATTTTCTGAATGTCAATACAGTGCCATCTCCCAAAAAAAAACCCCTCTCTAGGTTAAGAGGGAGAAAGAGGATGAAAGAAATAAGGTGGGATGCTTTATTGGAACTACCTAATTAATGTCAGTGCTGTTATTAGTATAAAGGAAGTTTATATCAGAGTACTTGTGATGATCAGCAAATACTAGTGGCATATAACATATACCATGTTGGTGGCTATTATGACCAGTGATAGAACTTTCTAAACAACCTGTGGAGTAATAGATAAAACCTTGTATATAGCCTGCAGATGTCTGTGACTTCTTCAAAGCTGGTAGCACATAATGAAAGAAAAGAGATGATCCATCTTTTGTACAGTCAGCTGCCATTAAAATTTCTGGCTCTCACCTGCCTTCAACTGTGTTAAGTTTGTCTGTTAGAGGCCTTTATATGGAAGATTTGTGATAATTTTTTAGTTTTTAAGTACTTGTCTCAGAGTATTTCAAAAGCTTCCATGATAACCTGTACAATGGAATTTGTTCCTGGAGAAAACTACATGGAATATCTCAGAAATGCATCTGAAAATTTAGATTGCAAACGTCTTTTTTGCCAGTGGCTCTCTAATGCAAAATATTCCTTGTGAGGAAGCTGGAGGTGTAAGCTGCAAAAGCTGTCCTTCAAGAAAACCTACTTTTTGCAAGAGTGAAGCAGGCAGAGAGCCTGATTCTGGAGTGTATTGGACATATTGATTGCCCTCCAGACCTTTGGTGTTAGCTTTCGAAGCTGTTTCCTTGTGCTTTATTAGCACATGCCCTGGAGGTTTGCCAGGCTTGGGTCAGAAAAGTCAAAATGGAGCTCAAGATGAGGAGATGGAGCCAATATAGAACTACTTTTACCCTGCTGGGTAGATTAGCTATGAACAGAAAGAGCAGCCATCTGTAACTGCTTCTCCTTCAGAAGCACATAGAATAGGATTTGTGCCTTTGAATCCCTCTGTCCCACCTCCCACTCCATCCTCTGTAGAAGGGCCATCACCTAGAGCAG
Source organism: Climacteris rufus (assembly GCA_013398175.1). NCBI lineage: Eukaryota > Metazoa > Chordata > Aves > Passeriformes > Climacteridae > Climacteris > Climacteris rufus. The sequence continues at coordinate 1,456,309 of VZRZ01004061.1, read as the reverse complement.
CTGATATCCTGCCAGTATTATGTCAGCCATGCATATTTCTTCTCTGGGGCTGTGGGACAAGGCAAAGGCTCTAGGCCTTTTTGGCTGACCTCTGCTATACCTTTTAATTGTGTAATATAATTCTTTCTTTGTGTGATATTATAGGTAAGAAATATGTGTGGGGTTTTTTTTCTTACTAATTCTCTGTGATGATTTTAGGGCCCAAATGGTTCATTGTGGTCTAAACTGACATGCGTTGCCCTGGAGTGCTGTGAAAAATTCAATTAAGGTGTCAGGTTGAGTGTCACTCATGAGAAATCTCTTCTTATCCATAGAGACAGTATTTCTAACAGGGAATGTCCATTTAAGATGAAGAGGGGAAGAAGCAGTGATTGAAACAAGCTATCACATCTAAAGCAAACTATTTTTACTCCTTGTAATGAAAAATGTACTTAGGGAAGGAAATTACAAGGACAATTGAGCTAGGTTACAGAGCACTTTTAAGACTTGCAACCTTTCTTGATTTTGTGGGAGCCTTTAGGAAAGAGGCTGGAACCTGTAAAACCTGGTTAGCATCTCTGGTATGGAGAACTCACTATGAGTTTCCAATTGTTTCTAATTTAAAGTATTTGTAATTATTAAGCGAATAATTTAGAATAAGTTAATACTTTTAAAGTATTGAAATGTGTGCTTTAATTCTAAGCATGTGTGCAGTTGCTGGCCAGTTTGGTAGAATTTATACCCTAATGCATTTTATGTGTGCATGAAGCACTTATGCTTTGCCTAATGAATATACTTATGTCAATTAAAAATAATAACATTACCCTGGTGACATCAAACACTTCAGTTCATTACTTGACAGCCAGCATATCTTAGCCATGTAAGAAGTGCACTCAAAGATGCTTGTTTAACCCATGTCTGCCTTAGCTAATACTTCATATGGTTGACCTGAACAAATAATTCTTTTTAGAGTCCTAGCATCAATTTTAATGTCTGGGTAATTTTTAATTTTGTGCATGCAATACATCATCTTACAAATCCCTCAAGATATAACTGACCAAGTTCAGACATACTGTATGTAAATTGTTTTGTGGAGAAAGGTCAAAGATCAAACAGATCTGGAGGCTGAATTAATTTCCCTCTCTGGGGAAAATTATTCTAATGGGTCAAGAATGAAGTCAGTGGCAAGGTGATGTAAACACAAATGTGTTTCACACAGATCCTCAGATGGAAGAAAAATTTCTCCCCTTCTCCTCATCCCTACCGTTGTCTTAGAAAATTGTCTGAAGTGTATTTGTTGTGTTTGATGGTGCTGGACAAATGAATTTAGCAGCTAAATGCTCTGCCCTGTCCACAGCATGCAGAGAGGCTTTGTACTGCCCTGCTATAAGCATATATTTGCATAGCAAAAGTTTAAAGGGTGGAGGCAAGAGGGATTAATGATGGCTGTTGTGATAGAATACAGCACAGGCTTGTCAGACCAACAGGTGGAAGATGGAAACTTTTACTAGGAGCCTTATGTTAGTTGTTGTCTCTTGTTAGCTTGGAATTTATAAAACAGCTTCTTGAAATGAGGAGACATGTTTTTAAGCGTCATTGTTTCCGGTAGATTCCATGTGTTTACTTTTTTAAAAAACTAAGTAATGGCTATTCCAGTAGCTTTGAAGGAGGGCATGTGTTCACATACAGCTGACCTGACATCTAAGTCAGAGTAGTGAGCTTGCTTTTCACAGTCACCAGCATAATGTTTCCTTCGTAGTCTATTTCTGGAAAGGGTGGTGTGCTCATCATTCACAGGAAAGGTAACAGATTTAGCAGTGCTTCTTTCCACCTCCTACACACCATCTATGAGATGGAATTTTTAAGTCTTAGCTGCCTCTGCAGATTTTTCCCTGAGCTGCATTTTGGATGTGTGCTTTATAATGTGGCTGGCTGGACTGCTGTAAATGCCAGCTGTTGTCCAAACTGAGAAATAGGGGAGGCTGGGAGAAGTAATGAAACTAGTTTACAAAGCAAAGCTTAGACCTTGCTTTGGAATCTATTTGGGGTAATACAAGCACCTTGATGACAGTCAAGATGGGATTAGTGGGTTTGTTTGTTCATCTTTTCCCATCCTCTTTGTTTGTTAGCTCAGCTGTGTGCCTCTAGATTGTGTGTGGTATGCAATGGGAAGGGAAGCAACTATCAGGAGCCTTTGCTGGCCTCCTGAGGGAGAGTCACACTTGGAAATTCATCTTGATGTGCAAACTACATGAAGAGAACATGGAGAACTATTGATTGTACTTGAAATAAAATGGATGGTCATAGCTCTAGCTCATAGCTCATAGTTCTGCAGACACTTAAGGACATTCAGTTACTTCGAGTTTTCTCTGTTCATCTTGGATTTAAAGTTGAACATTAGAGAACAGTAACTGATTTGACCAGGACAGATGGTGCTAAACTAAACCTTTCTCTGCATCCTCTCATTAGCAAAAGTCTGGTTTTGGAGACAAAGCCAGTCATGGGGATGAATTGGGTTCAGGAAGAATGGAAAGACTGGATAAGGGATATTTGATAATCAGGGAATGAGAGGGAGGAGGAAAGAGTGGCCTCATATGAAAGAAGGCAATTCTTGTATCAGCCTAACATTCAAGCACCACTAGGCAACCACTTGAACCTATTTCCTTGGAATATGGGATACTAGCACAGAACTCCCTCTCCCGAAATCTGCTTCTGGGAACACAGAAGGGCTAAGCTGTTGTATGGAATGTGCAATGAATTCTACCTTTCTCTTTTACCCAGCTGCTTTTGCCAGCAAAACAGTGGCTTGGATGTCTAGCTGCCCTGGAATTTGAATATTTCAGCCTGAGGTTTTGCCCTTTTGATGAACATAGGTAATGAACACGACTCTTATGGGAGGAAGAAATTGCATTCCAGATTCTTTTTCATAACTGCTCTGCATCATTCCTAATGTTGATCCCTTTGATAAGTGCCAGGAAACTTATTTGGAGCAGAACTTGAAGAGTACTGACTGCTTTTGAATATCTAGCCCTATCCTAGCACTTAAAATAGGAGTAGATCTAGAAAAGCAGGAATTTTGAGTGTTTTTCAGGGACATAGATTCAGCTAAGATTTCAAATTATCTGAAAGGATTTGTACAGGGTCCGTCATGTCATGTCCTCCTCTTCTGCTTTCCTGTTCCACCCTTTGATGCCTGAGGCATATTTTGAGCTCTGTGCAAACCATCACATCCACCCAAGAGTTCCCAGATTTTGTGTGCTGACATCTCACTAGATCACGTAATTAGTACCTCTTGCCCCAAGGAGAGAGAAAGAAAGTTAACTGATGAGATTCTGAGGATCTTGAATTTGGAGGGGTTTGTGTGCATGAAGGAAAGCCAAAAGGAATTTTCAAAGATTATTAAGTTTAAGAAAAATCTACAGCCATGTGCTTTGTAAGTGATTATTAATTATCCAAGTTTAAAAGAAAATCAGAATAGCTTCTAAAATCTCCAGTGACTTAAAATCTATTCTTACTGGGCCTTAGGACTGTCAGTCCTGCAAGCACTCTTCTGTCCTGTAGAGGAGATCTAGCCTTTTGGTTTCCATGGGGTGCACAGTGTTTGACCAGATATTTCATCAATCCAGTACAACATCTTATTGTGCCATCACAAAACTTAGAATGGCTTGGCTTAGAAGGGACCTGAAAGATCATCTAGTTCCAACCCCTCTGCCATTACCTTCCCTGCTCCTTTGTCATGATCTCTGCGGCTGTCCTGGGGCAGTAAAGATGATCACCTTGTATTGATAGATACTAATCCTCCCCTTCCCCAGGGTGTCAAGGAGTGTGATTGTCCATCATTGGCTTGAATTCTGACACTCAAAGGAAATGCCAACAATTTCAACAAAGTGTAAAGGCTTATGCAAAATGTTTGTTATGTGTATACCAGAGTTGTAATCATTTCCTGCCCCTAACCTCCCAGGAGATCAGAAATTGATTGATGCTTTCTTGCTTTTACAAATCATCAATGTACAAGTCAAGATAGGCTTTTTGTGACCCTAATGCTCAGCTTCATTTTTGTATATCTGTTGAAGGCTATCTTGCTTGCCTATATGTAAATAGGTACAAGACTATTTTTCACAGTGGCTATGCAGGAGAAATTGAAGATGTAGTTTTGCTAGAAACATCTTTATTAAAATATAGTGATGATCCAGGAGATGTAAGAGCTCAGGTTGACTTCTAGGGTTTTAGTTGAGCGTATCTGGCATTCAAGGAGAAAAACAAACCTGTCACAGCATTTACCAAGCAGTTTTCAGAAGGAAAAAAACTTAAAAGAATTTGTTGGTTTTTTTTTTTACATGAACTGTCCACTACTTGCACAAATCATTTCAATATAGCTGTTAAAATCATGCCTATGTTTCAGTCTACTGAATGTAGCATATCTGAGATGCTTTGAATTGTTTTGGGTTTTTTAAATGTCTTCTGAAGGAGAGGCAGGAATTTGGCTGGCTCATCTCCAGACATTGTGGTCTGTCTTTCAAAATACCCAAATATCTGTTGGTTACTGACTCTTTGTTAGAAGAACACACTGTGCTTTGACAAACTGTCATTCTGCATGTGGCCAGCATTCGAGACTGATTTGAGAACTGGGTTCAAAAAAGTGCAGAAATACAAGTTCTCTTTGCCTAAGAGCAGCTCTCTTCCTCTCAATAAGGCATTGCATGATGTTCTGTCTGTCACTTGTTTTGGATGAGTAGCTAACAGAGCTTGGAAGGCCTGCTAGTAGGATCCAACCTATGTAAGGAGGGAGGCAGCTGGACCGAGGCACTCCTGTTTTGGCTGATGACTTGAACTGTCTCCCTCAAGAAAAGCACAGCTTTCTTCGGTTCCAAAATCACAGGACAGGAGACCAGAGTCCAACACTTGCATGCTCTGTGGACTAGCTTTAGAAAGACTTGGGGTGTGCATGCGAATCATTCACTGAAATAACGTGCTTGTGCTTGAGTGCAGGATTCTCATAATTGTCTTTGTTCAGGAGTGCTAAACAGGCTAAAGTACTTTAATGCATTAATGTTAAAAGTAAAGGTGCATAAAGAATAAGACTCTTCTATTCTTCAGCTGCTCAACAGTGATTTGGTGAGCAGGTAAACTGAACTGCAGTCAGTTACTGGTGATTTTATTTGGGGCTGCTCAAGAGTACGAGGAAGTGTCAGGGGCTGCTCAAGAGTACGGGGAAGTGTCAGTGTTTGAAAGGTGATTGTGGGAAAAACAAGCAGAAGTGAATCAGCATCTTGGTAACACAATAATTTGAAGTACGTGTGCATGTATATAACTGGTGAGGTAGAACTCTAGAGTATTTTAGCAATGATAATACGTAATTTTGTAGTTGTTCTGATTAATAGTAGGCTTTCTCAGTCAGGTCTCTAAGTGTACTGTCTACAAGGAGTGCATAGTTTCATTAAGCGAAGTCAGCCCTTGGGTATTTCTGTATCTGGGTTATTTGGACTCTATATTCAGAACAGTTGTGACTCATTTCTGCTTAGGTTTTACTGTTGGAGCAGTGCATGCTGCAGTGTTCAAATCTTTGTTAATAATTTCAACCATCATCTGGTAAAGTTATATATGAGAGAAAAATTATAGTAATTGTCCTTGAGAAAAATAAAAACAATAAACCAAGCCTGAGAATTTTGCCACCAGGCATTATTGAATAATGATTCAAGAAATCTCTAGAGGGTGGAAATAAATGGGGTGTGTAATTTTTCTGTCTTTAAAATGTGACATGAAAATATTTTTTTCTTCATTGTTCATTGTGTTGTTCTTGCATAGCAGCTGGAGTGTTGTCTTCTCTACTGGGGAAGTCAGCGTTAGTCATCTGGGCAGCTGCTCTTCCAGAGACATCAAGCAGTAGGTGGATAATATCCAAATAGTACAGAGCAGCAAATAACATCTCATTCTTACTATACAGAATCGTGTTGGGGTCTGTTAAATTCATCCCTTGTTCCCATTTGATATGTGTCTTTGGCTGCATGAAGAGGGGCTGTTATGAGCCTGTCAGCTGTCAGTTCTCTGTTGTACTCTTGTTTCTCTGATCAACCTGATATGTCTTCTAGATTGGCAAGGTTTTAAAGCAACTAGAATTCACTAAGAACAAGAGGGTAAGGCTGATACAGTGACAGCTGGTGGCAGTTAAGTTTTCTTACTTTTTTGACAGTAAGTTTTTATTTTCACTGTTTCTTCAGCCACCTCAGCGTGGACTGTCACTCTTTGACAGCAAGTACAGCAAGTAAGGATGATCTTGTCAGTCAAACCTACTCACCAGAAAGCTTGTTCCATTTACTTGATCTTTGATTTCTATTCAAGATTATTCTGATCTTTGAGTACTTCATTATGCCGTAAAAATAGGGATTTTTTTTCACTGTGTAGACTGAACATCTGAGAATCTGAGAATTTGGTGCATGGCCATATTTCTTACTGAATGCTTTATTCCATTTCTTAGTCATCAGTAGTAATATAATGGTGATACTAGTAAAAAGATGAAGTACAAATGCCAGGCAGCAGGATATTCTTGTCAGAGGGAAACTGCTTCTTCAACTGTGAATATACAAAACAATGTTCAGTCAGGCATTGCACAGAAGTACTTTGCAATTAAAAAAAAAATAGCACAGATGTTAGTTGTGCTCTTGGACAGATCATGCACACTGTCATCTGTTTGCTTTCCTGAAGTATTATTGTATCAGTATGTATTTAGTCTATTGTATGTGCCATGGTCAGTGATGGCATACACTGCCTATTAACTTATTTTCACTTATGGAAGACCGGCATTTTTCAGACTTGGTACACGGACTTTTTACCTCTGGGGTAAGTATTAATGATTCACAACTATCCTGTCTCTTTTTTTTTTTAATTGCTTTCCTTCCCACCTTTTGCAGATGAAGCAGCTTGGTTCTTGCTTGCCATAGACTCTGAAGTACAGAAAGCTATTAGAGCCTTCTTCATACTGCCAGAGAAGCAGACAATTACTGCGAGGTGATAGGAGTTTTTGATTTGATACAAGATGGTGGTCACAAGGCTGATGACCTTTGATTTTTCAGTTACTTTATGAGGACAGAATGGTGGAACACCCTATCTTCTAGTCCTTGTCCTTCATGTCCATCATGGACATGGAACAGAGGGAATTTTATGGCTCCTGTGGAGTATGGATTATTTGAAAATTTTTCAGTCTTATTACTGATAATCAAGAGTGGAGATGTGTTTACAACAGGGGGACATTTCAGAAGAGTAGACCTGCAGCTGTTAAAATATCTATGAGATAGGTGTGAAATTTTGCACCAAAGTAATTACACTTTTTATTTAGGGAAAGAATTTTGCCTTGCTTATTTTTGCTATACATTATAGTGCATACTAACTCTTTCCTGTTTGTCAGTTAAGTCTTAGTACTTGAGCTGTATTTTAAGTGTTTCCTACCAGAACACATATGCAGTAGCATGAGATGTGATAGTAGTATCATTCTGCATATTTTTCTTGACAATCTCTTTCATCTGTGTCACATTATTTAGACAGCATTGGCTCAAGTGCCACACATAAATGTCTATTTCTGTTTGAGAACAGAGATGAGAAACTGAATTAAGTGTTCAGTGCCAGTTGGTATTTAGAGATAAAAACTACATATTCAGACTACCTGAACAGCACTGAGCTTATATGTGATTTGTTTTGCTCAGTCCAGACATGATAGATATTGGTACTGTGGAAATAACTGTATTTGCATGGTCCTATTCCATTTTAGAAGGTGGTGAGCCCATTAGTCCTAGTCAGTCTCTCAGCATTAACTGCATTACCTTTGAGTCCAATCCTTGTGGAGAGTAAATCGCTTCACCTCTTGCACAGCTGGGGAGGAGAATGACTTGTGCCTTAATGGATTTCATTGAAGAGGACTGCACACAGCCCAGCATTGGCCTGAAACTGCTGTGTCAATACTTTCCTTTCTGTGCTTCTAATCATGGACCAGATGCACAAAAACCATGTTGACGAATGCTTAGAGGTTGTCTTCTAAGCAGCCACAGTGCTTTCCTCACACACAATCTGAACCGTAAGTAGAACACGTTTTTTAGTAATCTTTGGGTGAATACCCCTGTGATGGTTGTCTGAAGTTGCTGTATCCAAAAGAGTGCCATTTGGATGGATGGAGGAATACACCTCTCAAGCCTTTGTAGCTGTACAAGCTTTGTTGCTTTGGGTTTTATTTCTATTTTATCCAGGAAAAAAAAAAGTTACAGAGATGTAGCTCACTAGAACAGGATCCTCAAACATCTAAACAGACAAAATCATTAGTCCTTACACTCTGGAAAGCATGCGGATTATTTCAAAGAACTTAAGAACCAAATGTCACTTTTCATCTTCAGAACAGATGCTTCTACTCTGTTGGAAATGAAAGGCAGGAAGCTTGGATTTCTCTTGCTCTTTGAGGAGTAGAAGAATATGAGCTACATTAATTAGTCCTATTAGTAGTGTTGATGTCAGGAGTACAAACCTGAATTGGTCAATTGTCTGCCAAACATGGACATGTAAACACAGATTCGGTATCACAGTATTGATTTAGGCACCTACAGGTAGCATTTAAATGCTTTATTGGAACATCCTCTCAGGCTTTACCTGTAACTATTTACTGGTTAATATATGCCAGCACTCCTAAAGCATTTTAGAAATGGTGCTATCAACGTTTTCTGAACACTGAAAGAAATCTCTGCCATCTGGCACAGCCCAACCTGGATCAAATGCCTGTCCTCTTAAATTTAAACTAATTAAATTTTTAGTTGGGTGATGACTGTATTCAGCTTTTTTAAGATTAAGTTTCTTATGGTAAAAGGAAAATAAGGCTTGGTAGCACCTCTTTGAACAACATTTTGATTTAAAAGCTTCTAATACAAAGGCAAGGAGGAGTCACACAGTGCAGCGTGAAATTCAAATGTGACACTGGCTTGAATTGTTCAGACTCAGAGCTGCATCTTTTGGTATTGCTGCTTCAGTGTTCAGCATTGGGCCAGATTTGCCATGTAGATTTAAGTTGTTCATCGTGCTTCTTGAAACTGCAAGCATTGCTGAATGTTTGAAGTTTCTTGGGGTGTTATTATTTTGTTGATTTTTTGAAGGAAAAAATGAGCATTAAACATTTTAGTTCTTATAAATGCATAAAGAACCTCAGATGAGTTACAGACATTAATGTGGCATGTGAATCTTGTCTTCAAGATGCAGGACATGCATGGCAGGGGTCTCACTCTTTCCTTGCCAGCAGGGATTTTCAATTGAGAGACTTCGTAACTCAGAGGTGTCAGTAGATTATATGAAGAGTGCTGTTTTTTGTGACACCTCTCAACTTGTCCAGCAGTTATTTGAATCCATGTAACCCTCTGCAGCCAGTGTGCCTTTAAGATTTTGCTTGTGACACTGGTGATTTTATTTGATGTCTTTTAGTTTTTATCTGTGAAGACAGCTGATCTACCATTCCTTACCATCTCTATGCTGTTTAGCAGATAAAGGTCAAGTTAATGATCAAAGAAATATCAAATCTGAGCTCTTTGAGATGCTCTTCATCCTGATGTTTCTTGACTTTAACTGAGTTTCTGTTTTTGTTTGCACTTCTTGAAAAATATGCACTTTGCAATAAAAAGGGGAAAGAAGAGAAAATCCTATCTTTTCCTGTAACTTTCTCATTCAGTAGAATTGTGTTTTTGTTTTGGACTGAATGATTATAAGAAACTGCTGGGAAAAAAGAAAGGATAATCTTTCCTTCTTGGTCCTGGTAGCCATCTTTTTCCTGTAGTACATTTTCTAGTGCTTATTTTAAGACTTTGTTTTGCAGAACTTTTAGCTGTTGTGTCCGTAAATGATGTGTGAACAGATTTCAGTTTCCATTAATTTGCCCATTATTCAGAATTATTTGGCTGTTTCAGCCTATCAGTTGCTCGGTCTGCTGTTTGCAATTTGTTATTTGTACTATGCATTTGGTCACTGATTCCATGGAAGGATCTTGCTCATGGATAGAAAGTCTTCCAAGCTCACTAAGCCTTTTTGTGCAAATACACCACTGCATGCACATATGCAGTGGCTTCTCATATGTATGATAATAGAATGTAAATAAAAGGAATGGTGAATGCAATTGAAATGGTTTCAAGAATTGTGTTTGTGTGAGTGTTCCAGAGTGTTTTGTAATGGCTTAGTGTGACTGCAGCTTCTCATGGATACTTTTAAAAATAGGCATTGTAAAGACGATGTCTTTAAGTCGTGGGTATTATGGGCTTTAGCTGGATGCTAGTTTTGTAGCAAGACTTACTGAGATAGTTAATTTTGCTGATCTTTAAACTGTAGTTTTTAGCTTTCTGACCTAACAGCCAGAAGTGAAGGGGAGATGTGGCAACTCTGAGCTGTCGTCTGGGTCTTCCTGGGGTTTTGAGCACACATGTATTTAACAGTTACACTTGGCTCATGTTTTCAAGATTTCCTGCTAGAAGTAGTTGTGGGGTTTTCTTTTAAGTGAAATGTTAAGCTTATGAACAAATTATTTCTGGGATAAATTCTGGAGATTTTATGCTTGAGATTCAGTTTTTAGATTTTTGTGTTCCTGTTCTGCTGCCAGTAATCAGAATTTCTTCCACTTCATTACCACTTCTAAATCTGGGTATGCTGTCTTTTGTGTCACAGATCTTTAACTAAGATATTTTTTAAAAATCCCTTTAGTAACTGATGAGACACCTTCCTTCAAACTTAAACACTGTCACTTAATGTTATTCTTTCTTTTCAGCTTAAAATCAAAAGGCCTTGTTTTTATTCAAATAAATTTGAATTAATTTTTAAATTAAGATTTTTGAGGTACAACACCTGCTCCCTCATTAAAATCTGACTAGATTAATTTCACATTGCACCCTTAATTTTGTGATTCTGTGCAAAAGAAGCAATCTTATCAGGCAAGATTTGCTCTAGTGTTCTATTGCCTGTGATTCCATTTCCTTCCCACAGCAGGATTTTCAGCTGTGTGTATTGTTGGCCATTGCAGTGAGCGGGAGACTTACTGATCTCCTCTGTGAGAGCACCTTCAGTGCCTCTGTGGTGCCATTCTCGAATCCCCACCCAGACTGCTGAGTTTTTGTTCATGAAGTGCCAGAGCACTGTGTGATGGTCAGTGGTTGTCACTGGACTTGCATCAATGCTTATTTTGGGCCACCTGAAGATCTGGTCAGGTATTTGATAGAAAATTTGGTCAGAGGGTAACCAAAAAACCCAGGATATTTCACTTCTAGGGGTTTGGGATTTTTTAGTTTGTTTGAGTAGACTTGTACTGGTTTTCACTCCTTCCTCCAAAGCAACTGGAGGGAAGGTTTCCCTACAAATGGGATGCTCTTACTTTGTCTCTAAGGCTGTGAAAGAGAAGCAATGTTTGCATGTGGAAATGGAATAACCTACCCATTTTAGCTTTTTAATGATGTGGTTCTCCCCCAACAATCTCTGCTTTCTGTGCAATGGGGGCCTATTCTTGGCAGTGGAAAAGCAATTCAGTGAAGATTTATGTGCAGATAGCTCTGCAATTTCGACTGTTTTGTTGTAAAGCAAGCTTAAATTGCTGGTTGTCCTGTTGTTAAAAAGCACTAACTACTGTGTTTTCTTCTCAGCAGCAATAAAATAGGTGATATCATTTTAGCATTAAAAATTAGGTCACTGTCTGAGGCAATTGTTGAGTGACCCGTAATTAGGATTCTAACTTCTAAATCCCTTATTCGAGATTAATTAGAAGTCTCCTGAAATAGGTATTTTTAAAGTGCTTTCAATTATGCTCCTTAGTGTAATTCTGAACTGCTCTTAAATGAACACAGCCTTGGCCAAAAAGTCCAACACAAAAAATTCCTCGAGTTGATGATTAAAACCCCACACTCCACCCAAATGCATGCCATAAATAAGTGACATACTCCTACCATGACAAAATTAGTTGAGGAGAAAAAAGGCTCATGGTAAAACTCGTAAATGTCATCTTTGTTAGCATGGGACATGTAGGAGCCTTTTCTAAAAAGGAGGATTCAGTGCTCTGTGAATAGATGAGTACAGTATGTTAAGGCTTGTGAATCACATAGTAAATCTCAGTGTCTTGCGTTATGCAATGTGGTGTTGGAAATGCTGTTTCGCACTGCTTAATTTGTGAGATGTACTGTTCTGCCAGCTACAACACAACACTGAAATTAGTGCTCCTTTGGGGAAAAGGAAATGAAATAAGGTCACTGGTTTCATTTGTTTGAGCCTCTGAGAAAGATGAGATTTTGTTGTGTTCAAAACAAATGTGTTACAGAGTTGTCAGGGGGTCTGGGGACTGTAAGTGCATAACAGTGCAAGTACAAAATAGGGCAGGTCAGACAGAAGCCTTACTTACTGTGGTCCTAGCGGGAGAACATTGGGATGGCGTCTCCCCCTCTCTGGTAATACCCTAGCTCAGAAATGAGGAATTGGAAACCATCATGAACTCCTAGCTTTTGGTCAAAAGGAATGTTCTTTTAGGTGAGATAAACTTCTTAGCCAGACCCTTCAATTTTAAATACTAACAGTTTTACCACCACAGAGTGACTGAGAGAAGGCAAAGAGAATATAAAATTGGGAAATTTTTCTAAAGGCTGCAGCTGCAGTCACTAGAGCAGAAGGAGTGATCTCTATTTGGGAAGTTCAGGAGATGTGTTTTTCACTATGTTGGCTTAATAATTTCCTCTGTCATTGCTTAGAGTTCAGCACCTTTTATGTTTCAATTAACTTGTTCCCCATTAAAATAGAGTTTGATACATAATTCTGCAAGAAAGTAGTTTTATTATTGTTCTCAGTGACTTTTTGAATGACCCATGAAACTCTAAGGATTCTGACTCAAAAAGAATCAAGACAAACTGAGATTTAGAATGAGGGTAACAGGGAAATAAAAATTGGCCACAATGTGAGTCAAACAAGTCTTCTGTGAACATCCTAGTGAGTTATGACTCCTGCTGGAGTCATAATAGATAATGATAGAGAAATAGATAATGATAGAGAAATCATTGCACCATTAAAACCTGGGACTGCATGTCCTGCCAGGATAACCCTGCTGTGAGCAACCTGAACTCAGCATCAGCTACCTGGTGAAGCCTGGCCCTAGAGCTTTGCTTTTGTGGTATGGCTACCAAATGTCCCTTGGAGGAATGTGGAAATCGCAGATGATATCCTTAGTTGCACTTTGAGGACTCAACTCCAAATTTTCCTGAAGGAACAGAAAATAAACCCACATGGTCATTTGAGCAGAAGAGAGGCCACTGATGTTGCATGCTCTCCAGCTTAACTTTTGTGTCTTCTTTTAAGGGTAAGGAACAGAGGTACCAGGGATGACAGAAAGAATGACAGTGTAGTTCCTGCAAGCATTTGGTGGGCCATTTTTTTGTGATTAAAGCATGGGTGTTGAATGAATATCAGAGTTCATAAGTTACACTAAGTAATGAGGCCATGTACCCAAAACAGAGATACACAACTTGTCACTAAGGTAATGATGGGAGCTGTGTAACTGGGTATAATCTGTGTTTTTCCAAAGAACAGCATGTGAAAATAATAAAAAAGCATTAGTTAAACAGGCAAAAACAATAAAAGCAGTGTCAGCATATAAAGTGATCAGCGAAGACCTGGCAGGTTATCCAACATGGAGAATGTGACTGAAAAACAATGTAAGGCCTTTTTCGTCAGGAACAATTGAAGTTTTGGCCAAAAAAACCCAAAGTAGAATATTCATTCTGAACTACAATATTTGGGTGGTACACAAAGTTTCATATGGCTCTCACTGAAAACCTGCTTAAATGAGAACTTTTTTTTGTATGTATTATTCATGTCTCTTTTCCCTGCTGAGGGCTGTGAGGGAGCTGTGTGTGTGTGAAGCACACGCAGGAAGGTTTTCTTCCTAGGAGGTGGAGTTCAAAGGACAATTTTTCATGGGGTCAAACTGGGGAGGATAGAACATGTGACGGCTTTGTCAAAGCATCTTTGGTTGAATTGGAGTGTAGTTATGAAGCTCTGGTGGATTTTGGACATGTAATCATTAGCAATTAGATGTTCTGTCCTTGGAGACAAGCAGAGAAACTGACAGTAATGCAGGATAATCTGCCTGGTGGCAGACAAGAACACAGTCAAGAGAAGCACCACAAAAATATGGGAAGTAACATTTGCAGCTGGTGACCCTGCAGTGAACTCTGTGCATCCTCTCAAATGTCAAGAGAAAATCAGAAATCAATGTGTTGTATTCTACAGTAAAATAGTGATTTCCATTAATTGTTATTCTGGTGGAAAGGGGGACAGTGATATTCAGTTAAGGATTAGTGCAGGAAGCAGGGAAGAAAATTCAAGGTTGGCTGGATCAAGTGAATCTTTTTCCTTGTTCTTTCATTACTAGTTGTAAATGAAATGGCTGATAGTGAACCCAAGCTGCTTCTGTAACAAAAAGGATCATTGAAACAAGTTCCATGAAAGTAAGATACCTTAAGGGCATGTTCCTAGGCAAAATTAATTTTTAACTGCAGAGGTTAAAATGCCTGGGATGTACTTTGAGCTACTTTGAATTTTAGATACATGAACAGAGGCTGCTGGAGAAGTAGGAGGAGTGGTTCTGGTCTGTCATAAACTTGCTGCAGCTTTCCATTTAATCAGTGAATATCTAGTAAATCTGTTTCCCTACCTGCAGAGCTTGTAGAATGTTTCTGCCTATCTGTGTAAAATATAAGAGCTTGGCATGCTGTTGTAAGCAAGGTGAAGACTTCTGCAGAGGCGAACATCACCACAGTATATTTAGTAAAGCATTCAGAATGCTAAAAGTCATGGATATGGCTGACAGAGGTATATATACTTTGTTTGATCTCACTTTACCTCCATGGCAGACCTTGATCACCACTCTTCTAAAAGTCATTCTGGTACAAGACAGGCTAGCCCTGGATATTGTGTGCTGGGTGGTCTGTTGGCCAAAAGGTGATTAAGTGAAGATGGAGTTCCCCAATAACTGGGGGCACATAGGTAACATACTGGTAATGCTAGGAAAAAAAAAATACTAAAAATTGAAGCTTTATGTGAAAGTGATAGGAAGAGGGATTGCATGTAAGAGCATGTCTGAAGCTGTCTTACTAACTTTGGAGTTTTGCACTTTTTTTTTCTTAATGCGTTTTGAATAGTTGAGAGATCCCTTTCCTCACTTAATTCACATATTTCCCATCCAGAATCTCTAGAGAAACAGAGGGATCAAAACCTGGGACTAACAGTTTCATCAAAGCTACCGCGAGACTTTTCCTTTCATTACACCATGGTAGTTGGATTAATGATGATACCTGTTGCTAGTTCATTCCATTTTTCATATTGATTTAACACAGTACCATCTTAAGAGACTATTTCCTGTGCTATTTAAGCATTGTCGTTTACATGTATTCTTTTCTTCATTTTTATACCAAATTCTTGGATGCCAAATAGCATAAACAGGATTTTTTTCTATATTTAAGTACATAATTGTTTTAAAGAAGGAAAAGAAATATCAATCTGTAGGCTTGTGAATGTCAGGATACATTTATTCTAAAAAATACTATTTTGCAATTGATTGAAGAAAAAGCTGCTTTTCCTCTTTGTACAGGTGTTGCTGGGAAATGGCTGTATGGAAGCCCTAATTATTCCCACTTAGCAGGCAACAAAAAGACACTTGGCCTTGACTTTTCAAATCAGGAAAAGTTACTACAAAGAGATAGGCCTATATATTTTTGCCTGTGTCAGTAACTCATGCTTGGTTTTCCTTGCAGTTCTTCTGTAGCTATTTTCTAGTGGTTTGTGGACTCTGCTTACATGGTTACTCCTAAAAGCCACTTCCTCTGCTTCTCCTCTCTGTCCACCATATATCTTCTCCTTCCTAGAGCTAAGGCTGTGATTTCTCCACAGTAGATCACAGGATGATTGAAGGATTGGGGATGTGGAGAATAATCGTGCCACTGGCTTTTTCTTCAGTTGCTGTATGATTGCTTCCTGAAATTATGACACTTTCCAATATCACTGTTGATTCCTAACTGCTTTCATCTGCACTGACATACAGGTTAAGAATTCTGGTAATGCTAGAGGAGTTCATATGATGCAGGTAACTTGTGTTAAGGCTAACAGCATCATATTTTGCTTTTTATTAGCATTTCTAAGTATCCAGGACTGTTAAGCCTAAGACATGATGGACAGCTCTAGTCTTTAAAAACTTGCGACCGCATGGCTCAGTTGAAAAGTGACTGGGTTTTTCATAGTAATGGCACTGACTTTGGATCTGGGCCTTTTGCTTGATGCCAAGAACGTTAGCCTTATATGGTTTTTATCAGGTAAAATATAAACTTGAAAAAGTGGCAATATAAGAGATGCTTGTTTTTTCTTGGAAAGCTATTGCAGTTTGGGAGCTTGCTAATTAGTTCAAAGACTCCTTCTAAACATATATTTGGGATCACTGTAAATAACAGCTGTTGCATGCTGCCCAGGTGATCATTTGATCTCATTTGTAGTAGCCTGAAAAGATGGATTCCTGCGTGTGTGAGATGTATGCCTGCTTTCCCCTTGACAACTGCACTGGCACTAGCAGCGAGAGATCAACCAAGCAGATCCTCTCTTGATCTCTCGCCTTTCTTCTCACTCTTAAAATTAATGTCTAAAAAGTAAACATAATAAAAAAGATTGCTTTAGATGATCTGCACTGACAGATACACAAAAATCTGACCTGGTTTTCTGAAAGGACTAACAAAAGAGGATATTCTCTGAGAAATAGGTTTCTAGAAGATGTCTTCTTTTGGATATGCAACCACCCTCTGATAATTCATCCAAAAGAATTCTCTACAGGCAACTTACAAGTTGTCTCCACTGGCAGAGTTACTTGTAGTGAATAAAGATATCTATGTCCA
Source organism: Climacteris rufus (assembly GCA_013398175.1). Classification (NCBI taxonomy): domain Eukaryota; kingdom Metazoa; phylum Chordata; class Aves; order Passeriformes; family Climacteridae; genus Climacteris; species Climacteris rufus. Next base: position 1,439,417 of record VZRZ01004061.1, on the reverse strand, counting down.
ATACTTAAGTGGTTTTCCTTTATTGTGCAGTTAAATTGTATTGCTAAATATAATATAACCTATAAGGTTTCAAATTTACTATTTCCATTATGTTTTGTACATTTTGCCTGTGCTTTCTTAATTTAGTGTAATATAAAAAGGAACTTTGGGGTTTGATTCTGTAAGTTTTATTTGACATATCAAGTAAGTGTTTTAATTTTAGTGCTGCTGTTCTACCAATTTCTGTATTTCCTACTGTGAAGAATCATGTCTTGGCCACATGGCACTCAGGAAACCTCTGTGTACAAAACTGTGTGTTAGAAATGACAACACAAAAAAGTTGTTGGAAAATAGAATGAGGCTTGGTGCTTGTGCAGCAGGAAAGGACAAAACTCATTAAGTAGTTAATGAACTCAGTGGTTTAAATGTGGGGGAGAAATTGCCTTGTTTTATTGAGGCTGGAAGGAGAGGGGGAGGTGACTGTAAGAAATATTCAAATGTTTTGAAATCCTGGTTTTCCCCTTGTAGAGGGGAGAAAGCTGTGAGAGTAAGAACATTACTAACTTTGCTATTTTATATTAGAAAAAATAGATAGGAAAACACATGAAACTTAGGAAAATGCCTCCCACAAATCACAGTGCCAGAAAGACCAGGGCTTGATTGTGTAAAGGACCAAGTGTATGCCTGGGTTCATTCTTCTTTCTGGGTACAGGAGCTCAAGTGTGTGTATGCAAAAATCCTGAGTGCGATTTAGATACCAGGGTGCTGTTAAATTAAATTCAGCTGGTGGATATTGTTAATCTTTCTCGTGGAAGCCCCAGTGTCCTCTGTTTTCTGACTGTGACAGGTGCTGTTGGTGATATAGGTCTTGCATGAGTCAGACATTAGTCACAGAGCCTCCTGCGAAGACACAGGCTGTAACGTGTATGCAGAGAACAGAACACTTCTACCTAGTGCAGCCCCTACTCTCCACTTTAAGCAGAGGAGCAGGATGATGGGGTTAAAGACTTGGAGCTTCTTAAAGGCCAAGGCTGTGGCTGAGGTTTTGGTTGGCACCTATGCTGGGATGCAATGGGGAGCGAGCAGGGCATAATGGATATGTTTCCCAGGTGCCAGCTACCTACAAAGGGACCCAAATCACTTGTGTCCCAGCTCAGCTGTGCTGAGTTGGTTGAAAAACACCTGTGAGCAGCATTTCTTGGCCTCTTCTGCTCCACCTGCCAGCCAAGGTGTGCTGGTGCCTCTCCAGTGCCTACAGCACTTATCGTGAGCTGCGCCCTGATGTCAGCAGGCAGTGGCAGTGACATACTTTCTGTTTCAGAATAGCAAAAACTTTCTTGACTTTATACAAAAATAAAACCCGTGTGAAGCAGCTGAGTAAGATGTAATCATGATTGTGTAAAGTTGGCAAGAGAGGCAGAGGCTGTATTCGTTCTCCTGGATGTTCGCATGAGTAGAGAATGAGACTGTAATGGATGTGGGGCTCAGTGTTTGAGTATTGCCTTGCTTCCAAAGGCACAGAGTTCAGTTGGCTTCTCTGTCAAGAGCTATGCCTGTGTAAAAACAAGGCTTGCAACAGGATTTTTCGAATATTCTGTGTTCATAGTTAAAAACAGATTTTTGTGAGTTTCAGTGGGGTACCCTGGATCTGAAGTGTAGTTATCCCTTTGGTACCCCTGTGAGAGCTGAGCTACTTTGAAAAATAGTCCCTAGAGTATTCTTAATATCATAATACATTTTAGCAGTTCAAATCTATCTAAAAAGTTTTTACCTGATTTTCTGAGCTGCTGGCTTGCACTAGTTTTCTCAAGCATCAAGTGTATTGGATTATTTTAAATTAATTTAAAATAAACTGTCATTGTATAACTTTGATTATGAGAGCTGAGAGCATAAGAAAAACACCCAATATCATGAGGAGGGTGACTAATGTTGGCAACACTGGTGATGCTGACAGACATTAGAAGATAAAAGAGAGCAGATGGTGTTTCATTATTTGAGTGCTTTGCTTATCTTTGCATCTCTAATGTAGTCCTTTGAAGAACATTACCTGAATTTAAATCTTTTCCTTCTCCACCAAAAAAAAAAAAATGGTGAGAGTAATCATAATCTTTTCAAAGCAGAGACATTGTTACAGTCGCATCCGGTACCTAGAGTGACTCTGCATGTGTGTGAACATTTGCATTTGGGAGGCACTGCTTTGTATCAGCAGTGAGCTTTTAATTTTTGGCTTTTCTCTCCAAAGCTTGCCAAAGAAAACAGAAATCACAAATAAACATGACATGCCCCTGACTTCAAAACCATGGCAATCCTCTGGGATTAGTTTGTTTTGTAGCAGTGCAAAGCTCCTCACTCCACACTTCCAAGTGAACCTCAAGAAGCAGTCTGGGAAATTTAGAAATTGTTCAGGGAAGGAACTGGGAGCTGGTTACTGCTGTGCAGTTTGTAAGGAACAAGCATCAGAGGGCCTTTTTTTGCTTGGGAACTTTACAAACTTCAAAATAGTTTATTTCTCAGCAGTTATGTGGTGTTGGGAGAAAACAAGTAACTATACAGTCTAATAATTGAGTGGAAAGGACAGAAATGTTGTCGAAGGAGTGTTGGCACATCTATACCATTCCCAACCTGACAAACGCAGAGTTAAATCTGTCACTGACTGGATGGAAAGCTTGAACAGATTCTGTGTGTATCATGGGAGGATGTGATAGATGTCTGAAGAAAGATTATATTTAGAAGATAGGCAGATATTGGTAGAGCTCTCTGAGGAACTTCATCCCAAATGTCAACAAAGCTTTTATAGTGAAAAAAAAAAACCTGAGGAAGTTTTTCAGAGTGTGGTATACTGGTGGAAGAACTGCAACAAGAATTGGTGTGGGTGTAGACATGTCAAGAAAGATAAACTGGTTTCATGATCCCAGTATGTACAACTAACACAGCTAAACTTTCCAGGGGAAACTTAGTCTGAAATTTACACAGACTGAGTTCACTCACCATTTTGGCAAGCTTGCATTCAGTGCATGTAGCTCAGGGTGCAGCTGCAGTATGAGTTACAGGTTGAGCTCTGGGTGGCAGGAGATCGACCAGACACAAGAGGCCACGAACTGAAGAGCCTTTACACCACAAGGGGCTTGGGGACCTGTGACCCAGCCAGGTGACCAGACAGTCAGGAACACAGCAGCAGCAGATGACTCCAGTGACTTTCCTGCACTTAGACTGTGAGGATGTAAAAGCCCAGAATTTTCTTTGTTCAGGGTCCCTCCTCAGAGGCACCAGCTCGAGCTGTTATTTTGTTACTGTACTATGCTTAAATTATTTAAAAGATGGAGACGTCTGAGACTGGGCTATGAGAAGTACCCTGAGGTCGGGCTGGTAAGGAAGTCTGGTGTGACTGTGTGGGGGTGGGAAGTGTAGCTGTGAAGGGGCCTCAGTCCTAGCTCAGTTGATGCCAGAGTGGCTTCCTGGATGGGAAGTTTCCTTAACAAGCTCAGCAGCTGAAGTTAATTACTTTATTTTCCCATGTAGAAAGACAACTTTTAATTGCTGTTGTTTAAATACAGGCTTTTGATCAGTGTCAGATTGCTCTGACGAAAGCAATGTATTGTGGAAGGGAATAAAAGTTGTTTTATTTGAACTGTAAAGCTGCTTTAGTATTTTGATGAGTACTCTCATTGTGTTGGGACATTTAAACACCTACGGGATGGTTTACTGAAATTTCAAGTCTTTGGGTCAGTTAAAATGTAGGATTGACATGATGAAGCCACAGCATCAATGTCCCCCAAGCTGGAGTGTTGAGTGATATTACAGGTTTGGTCAGTACTGTCTTCTGGTAGGCTTCTACTTCAGTGTGCTGGAGCTGCACTGACAGCCATCCAGCAACAACCAGGGCTCGGAGCAAGGCAGGTGGCCCTTTGCGATGTGGAGGAGAAAAGCTTCATCACTTCCAAACATCTAGCCCCTTGGGCCAGGACATCTTCCCTTATACTGGCACGAGACCATTCCTTACAACAGGTCAGTGCTGACTGGGCTTGGAGGACTGCTCTTACCCAAGGTGGAAAGAACAGTGAGATGAGGAAGTGAGGTTCTCGCTGAGGAGTCATCCATCAGAGGAGCTGGGACTTTGAGGGGCTTCTGGGTTATAAATACATGGCTTCTGGGTTTGCAGTTAGTGACTCTAAAGTGCAAAAGAAAAAAAAATCTAAAGCAGAACAGGAAGCAAAATGTATTTCAAGCAGAAAAGCAATGCTGCCTGAGACATGAGCTCAGCTGGGCTGGGAAGTGTTGTCAGCTGTGGGCTGCCCCTTGCTGCCATGAGCTCAGGTCTCAGTCTGTTTGCAGTCTTACAGCAAAATGTATTGCTCATATGTAGCATGTCTAAAAGTAGGTTGTTTTCTGTGCCAGAAAGGTATTTATTTTAGGCTGGCAAAGGGAGAAGGAATGAATGCTTCATTTAGGGTAGCTGCAGACACTTGTCCCATGGAAGGAAATTGAGTAGTGTTTTCAAGATACAAGTGCTGGGGAATTATCCATTGGGTCTGGTACATCCAGTCTTAGTGATATTATATGCTTTTTTAGGTTCAGTCTGGCAGCCACGGTCAGGGAAGAAGCCTTCCTTTCTGGAGAGAGGTATACATGAAGATCTGTGCCTTTGGCTTGAATGAAGCACATCTCTTCTGCTGAAGTCAAGAAAGTACCTCGTAATTGGTGTCCCAAAAGATACAAATTGTCCTGGTGGACCAGCAATCTATTATGATAGATAGTTGATCAATCATGGGGTCTAAAATCAGTGCAACTGCTCTGATATACACCTGCCAAATAAGTGGTTCTAGATACACCCTGTATGTGTTATCTAGTATGTATTTTAAGAAAGTGATGTGTCAAGGAGTGGTACAGCCTTGATGTATTGCTTACATATCCCTCCGTTTTCTGATAGACATCTCCTGTGTCTGGGCTCTAAACTCTGTATCAAATGGTTCCCTTATTGGTGTGAGAAGTTAGAAGGGAGAGTTGTTCTTGTAGTCTCTGTGGTGAAGCCTTTTACATTGTCTGTGTGATTGACAGGCACTTTGACATTTTCTAGGAGAACAAATCAATGGGCTAACCGGTGGGTTGACATAAATTTACATCAGTTATGCGCTGTTAGTTTTTGCAAACAGTGCACTTTGCCCTGGTGTTTGTTTGTGCTAAACCTGTTTTGAGCTAGAGTAGGAAGCCATATTACTTGGTAGTTAGCATTAAAAAGGGTCATCTGTAAAATGGAATCAAATTAAGTTATTATAGAAATAATTAAGAAACAGTTAATTGAAATTCAAAGGTGTATAAGGAAGTAACTGTGAATGTAATCTAGTGGTGGCAGGGATGCAGGAGTAAGTGTTCACAGTCCATCAAAAGCCAATGCGTCCTCCCTACAACCTGCAATTCTCAGTGCAATTTCCTCATTCTCATAAAACATACAGAGCCTTTTTCAGAATATTTTGATGGAATTTTTTTCTCTTCCCCTGAAGGGTAAATCAATTTACTGTACAGTACACTCATTATTTACTGTAGGTTTTTCATACAAGCTAGTCAGTGTTTTTTCTAGAGGAAAGGTGGATGGGGCTGTGGTAAAGGACTGTTTCTCTGTACAAGCCTATCACTGCAACTGCACCAGCAGTGATCTGCTGTCGACCTATGCCATTTAACAATCACATTCTGAGGGCGATTTTTTTGTCTCAAATATGTATAACAAATATCCAGGAGATACCCAACACTGGGTTGAAAAAATGGATGCTGACCGTAAGGTGTTTTCTGTGAAGTTACGAAGTCCTTGCTGAAGTGCAGAGCCTGACCCACAACCTTCTTCCCTGTGTTGGTCATGTTGAAGCCTGAATTATTCATAGAACGGGGGACTCTGAGCAAACTGCAGAAGCCAGCACACTTAAGGTGATTAATGAGGAGTCTGAGCTGGTGCTTTACGATATAGATGAGTCATTAATATAACAGACACTCTAACAAGCACGAGAGAGGGTGTGTGTGGGAGGGTGCAGGAGCCATCTCCCCTTAGATTGCTAACAGAGCTGAGCCAGAGCAACAGGGCTGGTTACATCTCAGTGCACCCTGGTGCTTAATTTCAGCTCAAAAGTTAAAGAGACACATCTCCTCATGGAGTGTGATTAATATTATGATGAAAACAATCACACACGCTTCAGTGGGATTAACAGGTTGAAGTGCAGTAGGATATTGGTACCCTGGGGACCAAAGTCCTACACCTTTAAAGAGGGTAGTGGTATAGTGCTGCCTTCAATGAGTTGAGTGTGTCCCCAGTCAATATTTGCAAGGCACTTAGCTTTGAAGGGAGACACAGTAATTAAAATTTATTTTATAGAAGCCCCCAAGATGTATGCATTATGTAGCTTGTGGGGTTCACAACCTATCTTCTGTTTGTATTACTTCTGTCTTCTTGTTTTCATTAGTTTAGGTGGAAGATCAATTTTTAATTTGAGGATTTTTTGTTTCCCCTTAAGAAAATGGTGATACATTGTATTCACATAAAGGAAGCAGTATTAGATTTGAAGCCAGTTAAACCATCACAGAAGGAAAAGAAATCATTTCTTCCTGACTGCTAAATATTTAACAGGCCACTGAATGATCAAAGGTCCCTTTAGGATTTTAAAATGACAAGATAGGAGCAAGTTTAAATTTCCTAACATTTGCATTTCTGACAGCAAGAATGTGAGAAGCAGTGTCAAATGCTTGAAGTCCTCCCACTTGCGCAGTGATCACTGAGTCATTTTACTGATAGAAGCCAATTCAGAATACTTTACCCCTTCTATAAATGTTGAACCAAACTCAGCTGGGAAATGGGAGCATCACCCACACAACACAAAGCACTAGAGCATTTTTCTTTTGCACAGCAGTAATCAGCAGTATTAAAAAACCCTTCAGTGCTGAAGGGGTTCTGTTTTCTGCAGTGAATAGTCCTTGGGGGAATATTGGCTCCTAAATTTGCCTTGACTTAGATCTTGGTTTCCACGGGGTTGTTTGAACAGATATGAGGAACACATTTGGTTTGAATGCTGTCTTTGTGAGCCTTAATGCTCCTATGGCAATGAGCATACAGTAGAAGAGCTCACTTGTCACTGGTTTAATCTGGGAAATTACAGATGGATGCATGCTGAGTCTAATTGGATAAAAGTGGTTTGCATGAATTTCCAAGCTGCCATACCTTACTGTATTAAGTAGTTTGGGTTTTTGGCACTTGAAACACTTTGGATTCCTGAAGTTTGTTCTTGATTCTCTACAGTGTTGTGTTACTATTAAAACTATGTAAAAGCTTTGGCTTCTCTGGAACTACTTGCTTAAGTATATGCTTGAAAATCTTTTAATGAATCAAATGAACTCAATTTAAAAGGAATTTAAATGTTAAAAAATAATTCAAGTTGAAGGAGATTAGCTTTTAAGCTTTTATTATTAGCGTTATTTTAAGTTTCTCTTATCAGATTGCTTACGTACATGTCATAGTTTAAACCCAGCTGGCAACTAAGTACCATGCAGCCACACTATATGGTATATATTTGTTGTCATTGTTGCAAAGAATGTGTTGAGCTTCTTTTCTGCAATAATTCATTCAGAAAGGATGCTTCTGAATACTGAGGCACTAGTTTTTCTTTTGTAAATAGCTTTTTGAGGATGCTAGGTGGTCCAGAGCACATCCTGGCAGAAAGGTCTTTTGTTTAGGGAAATGTAGCCCACTAAACATCTACACTTTGCATATGTATGTTTGGAATGTTGCAGATGTGGGAAAGAGATCAATAACATTATAACTGTCAACTCTTGCATTTTATGATGCCACTGCCTTTCTTTGATAATTCCTGGTGGATGGGCAACTAAACCAGAGAACAAGGACCAGCTGGTTTGTTGCCTGCTCTTACAGAAATGATACACATATATAACAGAAGTCACTGCTATTTTCACTGGTATGTTTCCTCAGTGAATCTGCTTGTTGAACATTGCTTCTTATGAAACAGTAAACACATCATCTGTCTTCATGTTAAACCCACTACAAAAATTATCCTTCTTTAACAAGAGCTATTGCAATACCCGTGTGTTGGGAATGCACAAATACTTTTCATATAACTGAAACAAAATTATTTGGAAATCATTATTAAAGATAATGCAGCATAATGCTGAATTTAATTTAGTTAGTTTGGTTATGTCAAATTACATTTACTCTTAGCCTTGTATTCCATAGAAATATTTTCTAGTATGGATCATTTCTAAAGTGGCATTTGCACATAAACTCACCAGCTGGATATCTAACTGATAGTGCTTGAGCATTTGCAAACATGTATGCACCCAGCTGTGGCAGTCTTGCAGGTAAGTTGTGTTCAAATCTGCATTTGTGATTCTCAAGATCTGACTCTCATTCTTATCTAAATGTTCATCAGGTAGTGTGTGTGGAGAAATATCCTTATGGCTGGTAGCAGATAGGTTTTTTGTTGTTTTCAAACTACGGGGAGTCATATCACAAATACACATCTTTATTTGAAGCATGGGCACACCCTGCCAGTCTTTGTTTCATCCTCAGTTCTGAAAATACAAAAGACCAGCATTTAGGTTCTCATTGTGATGGAGAAAATATTGTATTGCTTCAGGCCGTGTATTGTTGCTCAGGAACTGCGAATGTGGCTTGTAGCAGAAAGAACTGTACTAACTGTAGTTAATTTGCTACATGTGTTCTCTCCCCTTTTCAGTGAGCATTCTTGTCTGTTATAGAATAAGCTTTGTTGGTAATCATTCTCATTGGCATGACATACATTAAATTATTCTTCCTCAACTTCATCTGAGCTTCTATAAATCACATGTAGCTGACTGTTTTGCCATGAATTTGAAGAAAAATAGTTTGTTTTTTCCTGCTTATCCCTAAACGAGATGGTGTAATGAGTGCAACTACTAAGCAGTATTTCACTCAAAACTTCCTGGCAGAATTGTGTTTTTACTTGATGTTCTGGATGTTGTGAACAGAATAATTCCGTTTACCTCACCTACTTTTTTTGTGTGCTACCTCTATGGTATGTATGCGTCATTTTTCCCTCTGGGATGCTGAAATACAAATAGGGCGGTGGCTAGAGTATGATTAGAGTCCCCTCTCTCAATCATAATAGTAGATGTGAAAAGTGGTGTCTCCCTTTCATTCCTAGTGGCTGTGGGACTGACTGCTTCCTGTGAATTGTAGCAGTTTATGGTGATAGCTTCACTGTGACTTAAATGCATTTCTGGGTGCACAGGGGCAGCCCCTGCTTAGTTGGTGAAGTTTAGTGAGCTACTATGATTAATAATAAGAAAGGACCAGAGGGAAAGTGTCATTTTAACAATTCTAATAACGAGCATTCAGTGCTTTGATCCTTTAAAAGCAGCTCTGCATTTTAATTTCAAATGGTTTAACAGTTTATTAATAGAAGGCTCCTTCTGGTAAAAACAGTGCAGCAACAGTTCCCTTTTGAAGCTTCAACTGTGGCTGAGATCATTATCAGCCCACACTGGTTCAGGTGGGTTTCTGACTTTAGCACTTCTGGGGCTTGCCCTCCTTTCCTCTATCAGCAACATGATGAGCAGCATCTCTGGTCGCCTTGACTCTGTTCCAAACACCAAGCAGCCACATGCCAACTCTAACAAGACTTACCTTGTGTGCAGTTCTCACCATAGGACAGGGTAGTGGATGCTCAGCAGGTTTTTTCTAATTGTGTTGAGTGGACAGAACAAGCTAAGTTAGCTCAGAGAAGACTGAAATGAGTCAGGGTAATGGTGTTTCCAGTAGCAAACCCTTGCTACAGAGAGAAAGGAAACTGTCCACTGGGAATAGACTAGAAATACTGGTGCTAAATGGTAGTGAGATCAAGGTTAGAAACCAGGAGAGATGCTAATGATAACAGTAATTAAGTCCAGGAGTAGATTCACTGGGGACGCTGTGGAATTTTTGTCACTTGAGGCTTTTAATGTGGCTTTTCCCAGACTTCTGTTGGGAATGATTTGGAAAAAGCTGAACCTATTTAAAACAGAGGTGCAACTTGGGTGACTCCTCAAAAGCCATCCAAACTTGCACTCCTATGATTTCCTGGATGTGAAGTAGTAGAGATTTTATGGTGTGCATCCCTTCTGGGACAGCAGCAGATGTCTGAAAACGGAGTCATAAAGACCAGCTGCTCTCAGACATACAGGTATATGTACAAAAATAGCTTAGTGAGGGACAGAGTTACACCGGGCTTTTCTTGACAAAGATAGAGCAGAATTTGACCTGGGAGACTGTGTTGCTCTGAACGCCATTCTGTCGCAGTGTAGATGATGGCAGACTTCAGTCTGCTTCTTTCCTGCAGCCAAGCCAAAAGTGAAAAGCAAAGTTAACAATAGAAGTGCTGTCAGAGGAGGGAAAAAAAAGCACAGATACTCAAGTATTGTATATTTAGATACTAGTCTTTTAAGAGTTTCCTTGCCTATTACATCTTACTAAGTAAACTTTATTAAATAATTCTTTCCACTTAGTTAAAGAGAGTTATTTTTCTTCTATGGGAGAAGAATAAGCTGAAGAGATGCTTGTGATGTTTGTGTGCCATGTCATTGGAGTGTGAAGTAATCTTTCCCAATTCAAGTGAAAGCTCTGAATAGTTGTGTGCTTGCTTCTAGATGAAGAGTGTCACTTCAGGAATATAAATTTTAAAATGCAGGCTCACTCTCTAGTCTTTTGTAGTGTTTGATCTGCTGCTGAATAGATCACAATTGCAGGAAATACTCCTGAAACTTTTATAGTTCAAATAATTGTTGTGGTTTTTTTGCAGAGCAAGTACTGGTTTACTCCTTAGAAGAAACATATTTTAAGGTTTGCTGCCTGGGTAAAGTGCTGTAATAGGTTGGAATTAAAGGAATCCTTTAGAGAGATGCTCACTGATAATAACTGAAGGATAACCACTTCACTCGTAGCATGTACTGTCAAGCAATTACAGCCTTTGAAGGTGACATCCTGCTACTGGATCATGTGTGAGCCCACAGCTCAGTGTGCTGGAGAGTACAAGCAAATGAGCCAATACTGATTGCATTAGCTTATCTGCTCATGCTCTAGGGAAAAGCAAAAAGGAGAAAAACCTGCCCTCTTCCCACTACCTGTCGGGAGATCTTCCCTGTTCTTTAAAAACTTCCTTGGGAATGAGTGAAGTTGCTTCATTGCTTTGTGACTACAGTCACAGGAGATAGGGTACAGAACTCTAGTGTGTGTTCTCTCTGGGGCCATGTGTAACAGTGGAAACTCACACTGTTCATTATGCTAAAGGGTGCCTGGGCCTGCAGTTCTGTGTAGGGGACTTTTTCTAAGAGTAGGAGTAATAGCTATGGTTTAGAGATTGCTGGTTTAGATAATATGGCATTGAATTAACTGTTTGTGTATCTGGAGAATCTTTTTAAAGGAAATTTATTTTTCTCCTTTAATTTTGTCTTTAGGAAAGACAATATACACTCATGGAATCTATAGAATAAGTTCTGGAGTTTAGCTGCCCTAAAAATTTACATAACATTGAAATGTGATTATGATATTCAAACTGTTTTAAATAAAGTATGGTAAAATAACTCTGTAGCTTTGGCAGGGACCATGCTGTTTAAAATCATAGTTACTGACCAAGTGGAGCCAAAGCTGAATGTGGTTCATTTCTGTGCTGACTTCCAAACTGATATGTACCGTTCTTTTAGTTGATGTTATCTGCCAAGGTCATGTATTGTGATACACAAGTTTTATTTAATGAAGGCACAGTTCAGGTATAATCCTTGGAGGTCACTCTTGGTGATGGGTTGATAAAGAATGGAGAATCCTCCATGGTTGCAAGGGGACAGATGTGTTTGGCTAATCCCATGGAGCTCCTGACAGACATAGCATCTGACAGATTCCTTCATTTTCCTCTCTGTTTTTGTATGTGATCATTCCTGCTGTTCTCCTTTGGGATCTCCCAACATCCTCAGCCAAGTACATTGTGTAGATTGAATTCTGTGTTCAGGAGAAGGCACCCTTGGGCTGGATGAGCCTTTTTAATACATGAGAGAATGGCTTCCCTTTTGTGCAGTAACATGATATTTCTGGCTTGTATTATTCTTTGACTTTGTAATTCTTTTCTGTGCACCATTTGCCTATCATCTTTGATTTGGTGAGTGCCTATGTGACACTTATTAATACCTTTTCCTATTGAGCTGCATATTATTTCAGTCACTCAATTTTGTCAAGGTATCTTTGAATTATGTAGTAAAAATAATAAAAATAAACTCAGGCTGTTTATTGTAGTTCTTGGTCCTTCTTCCAAATCCATATTGAAATTAGTGGTATTACTTGACTCAAGATTTCTGTGGACCGACAGTCTGAAATTTCAATTCTGAGAATGTAAATCACAAAGTTGATAGTGGATATTGTCTGAGTAGATCTGTTAGCCTAAAATATTGCTATTACCTTGTTCAGGAGAATGTGAGGAGAGGCAGCTCTGTGGCCACATCCCTCTGATGTGACATCTAGTTAGCATGTATCATTCCCACTATTTTGCATTTAGAAATTACTTCAGTCTTTCCAAATGAGATGCTATAGCTTTTTCTTTCCCTACCCATGGAGCTTTCAATGTCACCACAGATTTGGGAAGCTGAAAGGGATGAAGCTGAAAGGACTGTGTGTTCTGGATGCGTTTTATGTGTGTTACTGATGTCACATTGACTCAGCCCCTAGGAACCCTCTTACTTTAAACCACCTGGAATTAATGCACGTGTCCATCACTGTAGAACTCATAGGACCTGCTGGTCTGGCCTGGGTGATGAGCAGGTTCTCCATGTAATACTCATTTATCAGCAAATAGTAACATTCCAGCAGCTCTAATCAGGTACTTTACCAGCCTGGTTAATACAAACATGAATCTGAGTCTTAGCCAAGTTGATTTCTCACAGATATGTTCCTGTTGTACTCTGAATGAGTCTCGTCTTTGAAAGTAATACTGAGGAATTTTAAAGGAAGGAAAGAAAAAATACACTCTATGTTGTACTGAAATTTTTTTTCAAGGAATTTACATGGTTTCTAAATTGCTGTAAACAGAAATTATTTCAAGCTATTTGTAGACACCAAGATGGACCTACGGTTACAGATTATCACCCACACTGAAGTCTTCGCATTCATTCCTATCTCTAGAAGCCTCAATTGTTTTCAGTTTTGTCATTGCCAACATAAAGGCATATAAAGGCAAATCAAGATGCAGACTGTAGCACTTGCAGGCACTATTTTAGCCTTTCATTGGAATTGTGCTGTTGTGCTGGTATTTGTTTAATTAAATGTCTCTTCTTCATTTCAACTCTATATGTAAGGAGAAGGAGGGCGATAGTCTCATTTCATTATTGGTACTCTAAATGAGTTGTGCACTGGAACAGCTAGTGTCCTTCACACATCAAACATAATGCTTTCTCATTATTTCCTTCACTTAGGTGTTCAGCTTAGGGGTAATTAAAACAGTTTACTTTATTTCTAGCTAGTGCACAGATTCATCTCTGTGTTTCCAGAGGAAAATGACTAGACTGATGATGATGCTTTGTCAATTACAGTTGAGTCTTGGAGGCACTGACTATTGCAATGAGTGAATAGGAGCTTTAAAGCATCCTAAGCTGACCTGGCAACTCAGTTATAACCAGTCAGTTCCATGAATTTCATACCTTAGGACTAGGAAAGTAAATGAATTGTGAGGCCATTTTAGCATATCTTTGTTTTGCCTCTTGTTGGAATTGTTTGTTCAAGGTTTTCTCTCCCATCCAGATAAGTTGAGCTTTATGGTCAAAATACCTGTTAAAAATATTACCAAACAGAAAAGACAGTTACTTGTTCACTTTAGTTCAATATCCAGCCCCTGAGTATCCTGGTGGAATATATTTGGTGGGGAAGAAGGACTACAAATTTTTTTTTCAAAGGGGAATTTTAAGCCCATAAGCACAGCAAACTGTTACTCAGCTTGTAGCAGAAGGTGAATTTCCACAGTAATCATAAGAGCTGCACTGGGAGTATAGAGAAGGAATCCCAAAATTTTTCTTTAACTTCCACCATATAATGACTGACAGCTCCTGACAGAAGTTCTCACAGGGTGCATAATACCAAAATTAAATGGACTTAGTCAGGCTGGAGGGATATTGAGTTAGCAGTTGTAAGGGTTTGAGGCAGCCCTGCCGAGTTATAGGTTTGGGATGTGGGAGCAGGCATGAGACCGATAGCTCAAGGGATAAACAATTTTATGCCTAAATAAATAAAGACAAATTACTAGTGCAATTATCCAGACTGTAACAACAGCAAATTCAATAATTCACTGATACTGGGCTAGATTTAATATCTGGGCTTGCAAAGATGTTATGTGCTCATGGCTGCCAGGTAGGCAGGAAGAAAGCATGACTTCCTTGGATGAGCTACTTGGACCGATTGACAAGCTCAGGAAATGTCAAATTCCCTGATGGGACTGTCCATTCAATTGTTGAGTCAGGGAGGCAGTGTTTGGGTTTGTTCACAGAGCATCATATCCCACCTCTCTGCTAGTTCTGTCCGTGGTGTGCACAGGGCTCACCGGTGCAGTGTGAGCCAGTCCTACCACTACTGTTATCTATATCACTGTGTGATCATTTTCTGAGGTAATAATGCTATTGATGTATAAGTTTTTTATTTTGTCCTCCCACAGGTACCAACTGGTACAACAAATTGGACTATGTTAAAATTGCTTTGCATGGAACATGCAAGTCTCAAAGGTCTTCCCAAAAGGGACCTCAAGGCTCTTTGCAAAAGAGCTGTACCAAAATTACCTTGTAAACCAGCTTTTTCTCTTTTCTAGTTCATTGCTTTTTCCATAGTGCATCTTGTCTTGGTTCACAGCTTTTTTGGTTCACAATTTCAATTTGATTAATTTACACAGATTTAATATAAAATATGCAAATTTAATTTAATTGGTTCACAGTTTTACACTATAAAACACTCAGTAACAGACTGGTGAGTGATGTAGAGTGACCAGTGCTTGTTGAGTTCTAATAATCTATTTTGTGAAAATTAACTATAACTTCTCCTGTTACATTATTTTTTTAGGTGTTGGAGGCAAGCATTACCTTATCTCTATGTATATAATTTATTGTGGACAATTGTAAGGTTTTCTACGGGAAAAAAGGTTCTCCCACAATAGCTGCATGGGAAATTCCATAGAGGTCTCAGGAACAGACAGAAAATCAGCAACCGTGGAACAACATGAATGTGAAAGTTTCTGGGGCAAGCTTATCAATGAGTATAAATACCTGGTGAGGGTGGTGCTAGAGGAGATCGAACCAGATCGCTTCAGCAGTGCCCAGTGAAATGGCAGGAAGCAGTGGGCACTAATTGAAATGCAGCAAACTCCATGTAAATGTAAGGAAAAGGTTTTTCTCTGTGCGATTAATCAAACGCTGGATGAGGTTATCCAGCGAGATTGTGGAGTCTCCATTTGTGGGAATGGTCAAAACCTGACCAGGCGTGGCCCTGAACAACTTGCTCAAGGTGGACTAGACAATTTCTGGAGGTGTCTTCTTACCTCTGTGGTTAGTGGCTTCCAGGATGATTGCCTCTTGCCAGTCTAAATGTTCTTACAGCTGACAGTTTGGTAACCTGGCTTATTTATCTCAGGATGTGGAATCACTCCAGAAGGAATTCGTCTCCACTGATCATGAGAATTGCGCATGACCGTAAGACTCCATCAGTGTTCATAATGGAAAGAAAAAGTATGTTACTAGCCAAGGAGATGGCAAATTATAATGTTTAGATCAGCCACTAAATTACAGTTACAATGCTTCCTTTTGAAGTTGCCCTAGTCTGTGACTTGAGATGAATTGTTTTCTTTCTTATGGTAATAACTTGGCGTCCCAACACACGTCACTGGGAGGACAGAACGCACGCTCCTGAAGTTGACCATTTTGCTACATGGGGCTGCCGTAGGAGCAGTTCCAGGAGGGGACCACTTGGTCTGTTTTTCATGTGTAGGGGATCTTAAACACTCTCTCCCCTTTCACCAAGAATGTTATGAGTTGGGAAAGAGAGTGAAGGGAAAGAACGGGATGCAATTTTCTCCGAAAACACTGACATAAGAAAAACCTATTTGGTGTAATTTTCCTGGTAAGAGGAAGACTCATGAAATTTTGTCAAATGCTCTATATTTGAACAGGACCAGGTCTTCAGGAGGACTTTTTAATTAGTTAGATTACTACATTACTGCAAAAGTGGCTCATTTCACACTTTTATGCACAGAGCTTAACAGGATTCATTCCCATAATTAGAGAGGAGGAGTCAACATTTTGGACCCATCGCA
Source organism: Climacteris rufus (assembly GCA_013398175.1). NCBI lineage: Eukaryota > Metazoa > Chordata > Aves > Passeriformes > Climacteridae > Climacteris > Climacteris rufus. The sequence goes on along the minus strand of VZRZ01004061.1, from coordinate 1,423,104 downwards.
GCAAATAAGTTCTACTTCATGCTCTTGTATAGCAAGTATTTTATACCTGTTCCTTGAGTCAGAAGTGGCACCCAGGGTCATGCAATTGTATCACTTCACAATGATGGGACACAGTCTCCTCTTTGTTTATAAAAGTACACAGGTTGTCTGACAAAATGGCACCTCATGGGAGAGAGGACGTTCACCATGTAAAGCAGCCATGTATTCCCATGGAAGGTGTGGCTGGGCTTGCCAGGTAGCCTGGTAGCACATGGGCCTTGGACTCTGCAGGTCTGATAGCCATGTGCCTTTATCAAGGCATGCAGAAGTGTTGATAGCACAAACTGACAGTCATATTAATGCCTAGGAGTGGCAGCGTGGTCTGCTCTGCTTGGGATAGCACAAAAGCTTTTCTTCTGTAACATGGGGTCTGAGGGCACAGGAATCTCTGGAGTCAAAATACAAGTCTTACCCATAGTGATCATGCTTCAAACTAAGATACAGGTGGGCATTCTTTTTTTCTTAAGGGAATCCTCAGGGGACAAGCAGTTGTCCTCACCTCACTGTTCTATACCTTGTTTACTGGGTGAGTTGTAATTTTCCCTTTTTAAAGTGTTTTCCCAGCAAAAGTTAGTGCTCCCCAGTTAAAAACGGACTTAATCTGTGAGAAGCTTTTGTTGAGCTTTTCAGATCACCTGATATAAAAAAACTTTCCCTCTGGAAATGCCCTTCAGTATGGTTTAAGAGATGTTGCAGCTTCTAGAGAAAAATGTCTTTCATTCTAAGACAAGAATTGGTCTGTTGGGTGGTTTTCCTCTTCCATAACTGAATTAGGATATAGAATCATGAGAATGTAAAATTGCATTTCTTTGTTTTAAAGGAGGTAATTATGATATAAGGTGTACCTTAGATGTGTCTGTATTACTGAGGGTGGTGGTTTACTTTTGTGATACCCTGATTTTGAGTGTATGTACATCAGAAGCAGAGCATGCCACCATTTAAAGTTAGATTGTTACCTTTGCTATACGTTTATATGTAACAGGTGTGACCTTGAGTAATGTCATCCTCATCTAAGTGCTGTGACATCAACATGAAAGGTGGTTTGCAGCTGGACAAAGCTGATAAACCTTTCCCAAGGGTAAGAGTTCCCTTGGAGGTTTGGTATGGCTTATGATTTGCTTCATTTGAAAAAGTAATGGTGGTGTGGTTGGTGTTGTATTTTTCTAGTGCTGCTGATTGTTTTATTTGAGTCTGTAGAGGAGTCTCCATCCTGAACTTGCTGAAGGAACTTGGGAAGATGATAAATTCAGTCTTTCAGTCCTTGTGTCTTGGTAATCCTGATGGAAAGTGCAGATCCATTGCAGAGGTTCCTAACAAACAAAGAGCATATGAACTTTGAAGCTCTTACTTGCAATTCAGCTGGCAAGTCTTTTTCCTTGTCGTTACTAATGGTCCTGGCAGTTTCACTTGCCATCTGTTTTCTTGCTACAGATAACATTAAGCTTCATGCTTGCTTTCTTGTGCAACCTCAAGGCTGATTTTGGGTGCAGTTTTACTTAATGTCCTGATTGTTAGCTGAAGTTGTTCCTTAATGATTGGGGGAAGCAGAAATTAAATTGAAGTTTGGGTTAAGCAGGAGACGGGAGCTTTAGGTCCTTAGAGCTGATATGTTAGATCAAGGGCACAGTAACAGCTTTAAAATTTGCATTGCACACATTATTGGCTATTTCAGTCAAAACTGGTAGGGATTGATGCTACTTCTCATAGAAGTAAACAGGCATAAATGCTCTTAAAAACTTATTTAGAAGCTAGAGTAAGTAAATGCTGAAGTCAGGTAATGTGAGGAGCTCAAGTGTTTTATTAAGATGAGGCAGATCTGTAATTGGGCCTAGTTTTTCCCATCATTTCATGCTTGAAAAATTACCTGTCATGTTGAATGCCCAAAATTTCTGGCAGCTCTGGAAGACACAGACACCTCTTAGATACCTAAATAAAGGTATTTGCAACATTATTCATCAGTGCCCCTTGGCTTTTTGGAATTTATCCATGTTACCTATGCCATAGAGCAGCACAGGGTGTTGACTCAGAGCAGGCACACGCATGGAGGGAACTTGGCAGAACAGTTAGGCATTGACTCCACATGGACTGTGCTGTTTACCTCCAAAGGAAAAAGCCTGTCTGGCCCCACTGATAAGCAATAGGACCAGATATCGTCATACTGGACCTTTTAAAGTCTGAAATAAGAGCTGAAGAGAAGAATCCATAGTATGGATATAAATTCTGCACATCATAGACTTTGATGATGAGGGTGAAAAATATTTGTACCTTTGTATGTATCAGAAAAGGTGACTGATCTCAGGAAGAACAGGATTAGTATCTGGCAGATGAAGTCACAGTTTGTGCTTGGGGAGGTGTAGAAAGTGAGGAACAGAGTGTTATGACTAAGGTCACCTGGTTAAACCACAGAGGGAGCCAATATGTGGCAAATGGTGAAAAGGTGAAGCATAATACTATGTGAAGGTAAAAAGGGTTTAGTGCCACCTGTTTTGCAGATTGTATTCTATTTTATGTTAAACTTGCAGAGGTGAGCTTCAGGTTTAGCTTCTTATCCTTGTTTTGTCTGTATCCTAAAGTTAATTTAGCACCGCTGTCCTATAAATTGTAGACTTTGAAAAACTACCTCCTTAGTCTGGTTTGTGACTTACTTAATTTTTGTATTTCTGTCTATGCTACCAGCCTGCAGGTGGGTTTTTTAAAATAAATTTCTTTCCGAGTGTCTGTAATTGGTTTTTAGTGCATTTCTGTCTAGAGTGACACCTGGTATAAATCAGCATGGCCACAACAGTTCCACTGAGACACTCTGCCTGTTTTTATATCAATTTTCTTACAGTTCAGGATGAACTCCAGCAGTCTTTATGCTGGCAGAACTCATGTTTCTTCTCTGTGAACTTCTGTAGTAACAACTACAGAACTACAATTGGGATTGGCCCAATTCAAATGCTGTGGGTTTTGTCCTTTGTGTTGTTTCATATGGTACACAGTATCTATAGTTCTAGGACAATAGTAATCTTCCTTTAATAATCTTACTCAACAAGTTACTCCTTACACAATTAGTTCCAAGAGGCTCTTACTAAAATTGCTGTATAGAATAGAAATGCTTCTATGATAAAAAACAAATACAGGATAACAGGTATCAGATTATACCATGCATGATACACTAATAGTGTATAGAGTAATGTGCTGGTTGACATAAGAGAGCACGTAAAGGTATGACCCATTAAAGGCAAAAAGCATTTCCCAATATAGTTAGGTTCTGAAACTGGAGAAAAGACCCAGCATGTTTTCCTTGTTTTGGCCATTTTACCATGTATTGTGAAAAGGCTAAAACTTCAAAATAAACAGTGATTTATGAGAGGATGGATGTGTCTATAACATTAAAAAAATAGATAATTGAATTACTGTTACATTTGTGTGTCTTGGTATTATCCAATTTTGACCTGCTTTTACAGGCACTTTTGCATACTTTTGACTGTATTCCCTCAAGCAGTTAAACAGGAATTAATGTGATAACTGAATATGATACTTTAACAGTTTGTGTGGGACTTTGTTTCCCAAATCAGTTTCTTAAGGTACAAAAAACCTTGTTTTGGTTTGCTTTGTGACTTGGCCAAAGCATTTTTTGTGGGCTTAAAACATTTACAAAGATATTCAGCAATATTGGTGGTGGCTACTGTTCTTTAATTCAAATTGAGTTCTTCGCCTGTTCATGGCAAGGGAGGAGTGGGATCTCAGCTATTCAAAAAGATGTCATTGGCATGGATAACCGTGTGGAACATAAAGAAGATGTCTCTGCAGCTAATGTCCCCTAGGTCTTCACATGCCCTGGCAGCATCCCACAACCAAAGGATGGGTCTAGAAGTCAACCACTGATGGGGAGGAAATTCAGGCTTTGGCTTAAATGGTGAGGCAAGCAGTTACTGTCACTTTTCTTTCCTTGTTTTAAATGTAGAATGAAGAAGGTTTCCTGCAGGAGGGAATGGTGAATAATACAGATGTTCCTGTGGATCCTGAGAATGAGGCTTATGAAATGCCTCCAGAGGTAAATCTGTTTTGGTGTTTGCTGTGAATACACATAAGAGAAAGGCACAGGAGGAGGCTGCACGCTTGAGTTACATGAGCCCAACCCAGGCTGATGCTGTGAGCTGCAAGGGCATATCAGAAACATGGCCTCTTTGGCCAAGATCTGCCAGAGGTATAGTGCTGGGAATCAGAAAATTAATTGCTTTTTTGATAGTGAGGAAGTTAAACGGGAAAACATTGTGTGTGTTTAAAAACACTTGTGCCTGGATTTCTGGGTAACCCACAGTAAACTTGTATCTTTTTCGTATGTTTAATAGGGAATGCAGGACAAACTGCATCTTCATAGATCATTATAATAGCTTGGCCACTTACCAGTGCATCATGCTTTGTGAAACATGACCTTAAGTTAATGCAATTATGGGAGTAAATTATTTTGTTGGTTTTTGTGAACCAGCTATCTAAAATACTACTACAATGTCTGGCATGATGCATTAGCAGTTGGAGTAGCAGTTTTATGGTAATGCAGATAATTAGACTAAAAATGAGAGGTATAAAAAAGTTGGCCATGATCCAGTAAAAAACCTAAAGGCTTGAGTGTAACATTTTGAATATCCTTGAAATTATGGATGCTGCTCATGTGTCTGTAGTTAAACACTCCTTTAAATGATTTACTGACTTGTATGAGGATCTGCAGCACCTGGTGTGCTGTTCAGCCCAGAGGTAGTCCTCCTTCATCTCCAAGTGAATTGTCATGGGTGGCCTCAGGAGTTCCTGGCAACATCAGCTGAATGATGTGTTAATCATTGTAAAAGTCTTCATTCTCTAATTACCATGGCTTGTACAGAATCTGGAAAATGTGACAAAATACAGATAAATGTCAAATCCTGATTACATGAGAATCCATAGTATTTTGACGTTGAATCCACCAGGACTAGGATAAATAGTGAAAGTAGGATGTCGTTATCTGAAATACCAGTAGCATTGATTTCTGCTCTCCTCAATAGGAAGAGTATCAAGACTATGAACCTGAAGCATGAGAGTCCTTTCCTTACTTCCTATCACCTGAAATCTACTAACTACTAAAGACGTCCCATCCTGTACAAGTGCTGAGTTCCAATGTGCCCAGTCGTAAAATTTTTTTACAGTTTTTACGGTGTATTTTGAAGTCTTCCATCAGCAATGATTGGAGTATCTGTGACTGCATCCACCTTGTTTCAGCATTTCCCTCCTGCTGAAATGAAAGCCAGTTGGCAGGGTCATTGTTGTGCTGTGGATATTGTGGCTTCAAGTTTAAAAAAGAAAATATTAAGTAAAAACACCTAAGTGTCTACTGCTTATTTCTAATTCTGTACATGTTTTGTTGATAGGCTGTCAGTAATTTGATATTGTTTATGATACAGTTTTTATTTGTTTCCTATGACTATTCTTTCTGTGCAGACATGACTTACTGTGAGAGCTTTATATATATGTGTATGTATTATACATATTAAAAAAAGTAATTGAGCATGAACTATGCACCTATAAATATCAGCAGTTGAAATTTTATTGTTTTGTGATGTGTTTTATTAACTTGTGTCTGTAAATAATGGTGTTCAACTGAAGCAAATAAAACGTAACCCATTAAAAATTAATTTCTAAATTAGTGATGTTTTCTAACACCACCTTTCCCTTCCAAAAGTCCCGCTTGAAGCAATTCAAGCTGTGTTGCTTCTTGTGAAGGAACAAAACTGGGTAAATGTAAGCCCAGTCTGTACAAAAAGCATGATGAATAATGAGAGCATCAGGGCTGCTACCTCAGCTGTGTGCGGCTTTGTTGACAAAATAGATTTGTTTGTAGAGCTAATAAACTTGCTGTTGTAAGGACAACCTGAAAGTGAATGAAGCCATTAATAATGGGCTGCAGCAGATTATCAGCAAATCATGAAGCCCTTTGAAGAATTACTGTTTCAAGGTTGTTAAAGTGTTGGGATGTACAGTGATGGATTAGTTGCAGTGAATTTGTCTTGTATAAAGTCCCATTTTGCAGAAGTAACAGTCTACTGTCTGTTTTTAGGCATGTTATTTTTCCATATAGTAGGACTTATAGTAGGACTGCCTGGTTATTTTTCCATATAGTAGGACTTAAATGTGAGGTGGTTTTACTTCTATCATGTTTTATTATTTGTTATTTTGGATCAAATGTTGCCTCTAACCTGAAGTGGTTTTGTGTTTAATGTTCTCTAGTCTTGAGTAGGATTTTGAACTTCACTTACAGCTGCTCTTTTCAGTGTACCAAGTAACAGGTAAATATCATTCTTTGGTTTTGAAAGTGGGGAAGCTTAGGCACAACCACAAAATGCGTGTCAATGGTATGCTCAAAAAGACATCTAAACCCCTGGAGGATGAACTCTCTAAATTGTTCTTGAATTGAGTTCTTTTCTGGTTTTCTGCAACCTTCCTGGTATTAGCATGCCCAACATGAAATAAATCTTTCCAACTATGTGCTCATTCCATCTCTATACAGTGGGAGCTGATGGTGTAGCACTGTGAGCCAAAATCACATGAACATGCTGGTTTCATGATGCTTAGAAAACCAGTGCTTCAATTTCCCATGTTATCCCCCAGTCCTGTATTTCTAAGGAATTTAATTTATTTCAGAAGAATTGCTATCAAGCTCTTTAACAACTTTCATGTATTGTCATCAATAATTTAATTGCGTAATGGAACCTAAAGTCCTGTGCTCTTTTGCAGAAGTCTTTTGTGATAACTTTCAACAACCCACTAGTAGTTTGCAGTCTCCTTCACAGGTGGTGCATCAAAAGAGTTTCTTGACCTGAACATCCTTACTGTGAAAAATGAATGCCTCAGTTACAAATCTATTGATTGCATTCCTGGAAAATTACATCAGGACAGGGCACGGTGTAAGATACTGCTTTTATAATTCTTAGTGTTAAGGATCTTTCTGTTCTAGGAGAAGGATTTGGGAAGAAATTTTTTCCCAATATGGCAGCAGGGATTTGTCCACCAAAAGCAACAACTGAGATGAGTCTCATGCCTGATACTTCAGAAAATAGCACTGGAAATAGCCATATAAATAGAATATGTGTTTCTGTTGTTCATCTTTTCTTCCGCAGCCCACAGCTGGATTGCTCTATTGTTTCTTTACTAGGGAATCAAATTAAACTGGTTGCTCACGTGTTATAGATAAGTCATACACTTCTTACGTAAGATGTGGGGAGCAGCATCTGGTGAAGAATAGTAATAAGAATCAATTTACTCCTGAGGCTGGTCCATTGTCTGAACATGTAAGAGTTAATTTATTTCTTTCATTGTTTAGTATCAGAAAATCATTGAAGTTTTTAGGTCATTTAAAATGTACCACGGGTGATCAGTTTGGTTCTTTTGCCTCTTGCAAACGTGCCCTCAGATGGCCCCAAAAGTCCATGGCACCCTGGTTACTATGGCAGCACAGTGTGATGCACTGCTCTGGTAACAAGCTGCATTTTAATTAGTTTCCTTTAAAGGCTGCATGACCATCCTTTCCAGGTAAGCTGAGTGCCATTGTGGCTTATTCTCTGCAGTGAGATGAGTACTGGCATGCAGGCTGCAAATGTCACAACTATGTTGGTTACTGAAGTTGAACTAAATAGATATTGCTGAATTCAGATGTCTTTTAAGTGTCTACTCTAGATATTAAAAAATGGTTCTACTGTGGTGCTAAAATTTTTTTAGACAATGCCTGCCAGAGAGGAATATAACTTGGAGCTCTTTTTTTCTGAAGAGCTTGGATTTTAACTCAAAGCAAAAGCAATCTTCTATTGTCAAATTAAGAGTTAATAATGAGCCTTACTATATCCTAGTACTCCAGGGAAAAAACACATGCTGCTTTTTTGATCTATTTTGACAACTTTAATTGGTCTTGTAATGGTTCCTAATTAAACACATTGTAATAATGTTTTTATTACTGTAAATCATAGTGTTAATACTTGTGTATTACATGCCTCTCGTATAATGAATTTCAAGAGTTTCCTCTTCTCACCAAGACTTTTCTTCATTCCCTCAAGACAGCTGTAGGCAAGGTAAAGTAAATTGCAATGTCATAAACCCAAAGAAAAATGGCATGCCTGTATCTCTTCAGGAGGCACAGATTTTAGTCATCCTGGCTTTCACAGTATGGACAATCTAGGTGCGGGGATTCTCGTATGGAGCAGTTGGACATGAACTGTGGGTCAATCAGCTGCAGCAAACTCAGAGTAGATACCTCTGCTTCCAGAACCTGGGAGAATGGAAGATTCAGGGCTGTCCAATTAATGGCTGAAATTATTCCAGGAGCACAATGAAAGACAGGTACAGAATGGCTGCCTACACATATTCATAAAATCTTAATATACCAAGTAGAACTACTTAATTGCTTCTAAGCTTTGATTCAAAATTCACTCAAATCTGAGAAAAGATTCCTACTGGCTTCACATGGGTATGTTAAGACACGTATACATTCCACTATACCTTCCATCTTCTTATGCAAATTGCATGTGGCAGTCTGTACTGATATGTTGAGTTTCCAGTTCTTTTCTGTGTGTTTTTAAGGGAGAAAATAACTGCTGAAACCCTTGATTTTGGAGTTTCCTGAGGCACTGGCTGTACAGTACTTTTTTTGTCAGACACATGATATGCAGTGGAGGTGATGCTCCCTGACCCCTAACTGGCTGAAAATAAAGGGAGCTTTTTTCTTGACTTACATGGCTTTGGATGATTCCCAGTGCCTCTTCTAAGTCTGCATAGATCTAAGATGACAGAGATCAGATGATCAAGGTACATCATGCATAGTATCTAAGAAAGCAAAAGTAGCAGAAAAACAAAGATAACATAATAATCCCACAGCTAAGTCTTTACCAGGCTTTTTCAGCACAACTGTGTTCTTACATGCTGGCGAAATACCGCACCTCAAATGCTGGATTTGAATGGAGTAGTTGACCTTGAGTGTTGCGACCTTAGAGGAATTACTCCTGCAGGTAATTGATATTTATTAGTACATTAATCCAAACTAACTCCTTGTGTTATGCTCTGAAATAGCATAGGAGGTAAGTGGGAGAAGACAGATAGTTCCCATACTGGTTTTGGGTTACAATGACTTTAACTAAACTATCTGATAACTTTTTGGCCCCTAGCTTTCAATATTGCTAGAAAAGATACTACCATTGAGCTTCACAGGGTGTCATAGTTCTGTTTGGATATACGAAGGTCTGAAACAATAGCATCAGTTTTCACACAAGCAGACCTGCCCTTGAGTTACAGTAACCAAATGCAAATGGCATTTTAGCCTTTAGTGCCTCCATTATGCATTTTTAATGGAAAATATCATCTGTTTAAATGCAGGCATAAACAACTTTTCTCCAGGCTCCCTGACATTTAGCATGTAACTCAGAAGGTTCCTCTGATATAAAAAAGACTGGCAGATGGAGAAACAGCAGGTGGAACCTCAGATGAGACAGCCAGGAGGTAACAAACAGAAGAGGAAACTAGGTCAAATGAGATTTCTTCCATGTTGGAATAAATGCTTTCACAAATGCATCCTCTAGTGGATGCATAAAAGTGGGTTTTCACCATTTTCCACTAATATTCACGTCTCTGAATAGGTCGGAGTCTACCAGCAACTGATACATCTATAGGGTACATTTCTGCACAAAAGAAGAATGTCTGAGATTACAAGTGTGTTTTTTTCAGCTGAAGCATAGGAGTGCTCTTCACAGAAGGCCAAAGCACCCATGCACTTCTGATGATTGAGATTTAACTAGAATAATGTTTTTATGGACAGGTAACTGCTGGCATACCTCAACTTCTTGTCTTTTTCTTTCTACTCGCCGCTGTGCCATTTTTTCCTTTGTCTCCACTAATCCTCTAAATTTTCAGAGCGTTAGATTTTCCCCTGTACCTGTTGCCAAGTGTCCATTTTATTGCAAAATTTTATTCCAGCCATTATGTCTTGTACATTGTGATGAGGCTGCAAGCACGCCTGGAGAGCTGGGATTTTTAGTCTATGATCCTCCATCTAACAAAAGGAATCCAGCTCATCTCCTTGCTGTGCTCAATCCCTCCTGTAGCCAAGGACATGGCAAGGCAGAGGCAGTGCCCAAAGGCACTGAGGTGGGGAAGCACAGTGGCTGCTCAAGGATGGCAGAGGAGGTTGGAGAGGAAAATCAGGTATGAGACCCTTGCTGAGAGCTGGCTGGCATTCATCCTGCCTCCTTCCCCCAGGCACTGCTTCTGGTGTCAGAGGCTAATGATAGAAAATAGCCCACAGCTTTACAATGCTTCCAGGGACTGGCACCTCGAGGGCCCAGGTGAATTCAGAACAGGGATGCTTCATTCTCCATGAGGCAAAATACCTGTGCTGTTTGAGGAGACCTAGCATTTTATGTTGGATTCCCTTCTCTATTTTTTTGCCACCTGAAATTCTCTGTACCAGGGAAATAAAAGCAATTGACTGAGTAGTGTACTAGATTAATAAATAAAAAAACAGAGTATGAAATCTTATTTTATCATCTCCTGCACAGAAAAGGGAACTGCACAGTGCCCTTAGAATTGTATCTTCTGTTCTTTAGCCAGGTGTTTTATTCATGTGAATTTCAATAGTAAAATTCCATGAAGCCTTGCAAAAATAACGAAGTTTGTCATCTAATGTTAGTACTTGGTAAGATAGCATCCTGCTGAATTGGTTGTATTGTCTACTTCCCAAACCCAGAAAAATCTCAAAAGGAGCAGCCTTAGCAAGAAGATGTAATAGTGCTGTTGAGTAAAATAGAAAAACATGTTAATAGTAAAAATATAAAGACCAGTGATTTGCAAGTGATATATAATAAGGCCAAAAAGAAATGAAATCTGTGATCTCAGTCCACTAAGGAAGGTTATGGCATCTCTGACTAAAACCTTGAAACAAAATTCCTCCTATTTATTCAGCCTCCTCGTTCCAAAATCAAGTTTTCTTCTGGCCCAGATTTGCAGCAGGAGTGATATATTTCATTTGAATAGCTGGATGTTCCTAGGTGTGAAATAAATGGACTTCTGAAAGCCTTCAATTTTCATTCTCAGGTTTATGAAAGCTCAGCAAATTCAAATATCATGATAATTTCAGTCTGTTACAGTCTCTGCAAAGGCAGTTGCTGTGTGCTAGAGCTACAGCTCTCCTGTACTGTGCATTTCACAAACAGATGAGTTTTTCCTGCCATTAATTTTTGTTCAGTATGTATGGGCATTATCATTAGATACTATGAAGTGCTAAATTTAATCACTGTACAGTGAAAAATTTAATAATTGTCTTCAAGGGTGGGGGATTATCCCAAGTTCAAGGAATCAATTTTTAAGGCATTTAATAGAAATACTGGGTAACATGGAGAGCTGCTGGATTCAAGCCTCACAACTGACAGCCAAAACCGGCATTAGCAGAGTTTTGCAGGTATAACCACATAACTCTAAATCCATATGTGGCTTATCTTACCTACAATGCAATGTTACTGGCATTATTTGGTCCCTTACAGTGAAATACACTGTATAATGAAGATGCACTGTTGCTACTACACCTCTGGACTATGTGTTCTTGATGATACAGCTGCATCAGTCAACAATCACATGTTTCTCACCCATGTTATATTTAGTGCTAATGCCAGTCAGTCTAGAAATCAGCAAGCACTCACTGCCTCAGGAGGGTGGGTAGGTTTGAAATACAAGAATTATCGGTGAGAGGAGTGCACCTTGGGAAGAAACTGCTTTTAATATGTTGATAAATCATCCGTTTTCTCTCTTTAGTCACTTTGTCTTGTCTTATATGTTACAAGGTTGCTGGAGAAAGGTCAATGTGTCTTCCATGACTGTTCATTCTGTTGTACGACAGGACCTCAAATATTACTGAAACTTAAGTAAGAGGATAATACTGTTACACTGGAGGTCAGGAGGACAGAGTCAAGTCAGTTGCCTCTGGAGACCCTTTTAAAATTCTCAGGAAAATGATAGGAGTGGTGTTGGAGCAGAGTTCAGCTCTCAGTCCTGAGGGCTACTGCAACTCTTCATAAAGTATTACCTAAGTTTCTGCCAGTCTTCTCATTAGACAAAGCACAGGTGCTGTCATGAAAAAGAAAATTTGAGTTTACCCAAGAGTGAAGAATTTTGGCATTGTTTGGAATTATGCACCTGTGGCTTACCAGTTCCACCTCCAGCTTAGTGCCTGAACCAGCTCCACCTCCACCTGGCTGACAGAGATGTAATTTCCAGAGAAGATGCTGACTGAAAAGTCAGATTTACTTTATCTCATCACAGAAACTGAAAAGGGAAGGGAAGAAAAGAAGGAAAAGTGTGTGACTGCACTGTTGCAAAAAGGAGATGCTCTCCAAAGGTAAGTGGGAAGTATTGCTTTGCTGTTTCTTCAGTACCTGCAGAAGCAGTGCAGCCAGTATAGGGCTGTGCCTTCTGCTTTTTGTGCCTGTGATGGGCATAAAGGGTTATAATCAGAAAATTAAATCAGTAGGCAAGTACAGATCACACAACACTGGGACAACGAGGGCATCCTTTGGTAATGTAAAATATAGAAGCAGACTTTAATTCAAAGTCTGCTATTTGCTTATGGTGTTGTGGTAGGAAAATCACCTCAGCTGAATTTATGACCCCAACAGTAAAACAGAAATAGCTGTACTTGCAAAGCGCTTGCAGATCTGAGAGGTGTTATTTCTGCTAATCTGAAGCTACTCTGACTTCATTTACTAATATGTACATAATACAGCAGAAGAATATAAAGAACTAGAAATGAATTTTTAACTAGTTGCCACAATTTGATGTTTCTTTTCCTCTGCCTTCTCCTGTCACACTTTTTGTCTTTTACCAGGGTTCTCAAGACTTTAAGAAACACAGGACAAGATCAAGACAACTGAGCTGGAAGGTCTTATAGAATGAGGTTGCAGGTTCCCTTGTTGTCATGCAAGTATTTCTGTTATAATGACCAAGCCAAACTATTTATAGGTGGCTGACTTTTAAAAAAAGGAAACATTCCCACACAGGGTTTTTTTATTATCTCACTTATCATTCTCTGGTGGAAAAGAGCAATAGCAGGTCTTTTTCTCCATCTTAATTTAAATTGAAAGCAAACAATGGGCTCAGTTAGATGTAAAATTCTCTAGTTTTCTCATTAAATAAACTGAAACATTAATATTCACATGGATATCATTGAATTGCACAACATAATTTACCTGAAGATAATTGTCCATCTTCCCTGGCTTGGGGTGATGCCACAGCCACATGCTGACCCCAAGACTGGGATTTGTACTACAGTGGCATCTGGGCTAGAGGAGAGCTGTGTCTTGCTCTGCTTAGCTCTGAACTTGTTGATTGGGGCAGCAAGAGTCTGAGCTCTGGTACTGTGTGCCCAAGTGTCAGGAGTTGGAGTGCCTCCTTCCTAGATTTTCCTTCAGGGTTCAGAAAGAATTTCACTCACACACTGTTTTCCAGAACACTCTTGCCAGACAATAGCCTATTTTCACTGTTAATTTTTATTCTTGTCTTTCTGCTGATCTTACGGTGTTCAGTTACAAAGCCAAAGCTGTGTTGACTATCAGGTCATAACCTTGCCCATCCCTGATTCCCAGTGGAATCTCTTTGGAGACGTAATGTACAGAAAGTGCAGGGTTAGTACAATTTGTCATGTACTGGTTTTTAAAAAAGAAACTTTTGTTTGTTTGTTTGTTTCCCATTTGTATTATTTCTAAGCTATAGCATTGTGAACATATTAATTTTTGTGGGCACATTACTAGATAATAAGTATGAAGCTTGGTCATCTGAGAATGGAAACAAACATTGCAGTGGCTTCTCCATAGGTAGTTCTCTGTATTAGTAGTTTTAGTTGCATGTCACAGTGTAGTGAGTTTGGGTTTGCAGAGCCAAGAGGGAACCTTGGGATAAGTGGTCCAGGTGAGAGCCAGGTGTGAACAGGGACCAGAGGAGCAAAATCTGTTTTCAACTATAGGATCAATTAAAAGTCAGGCAGACCTCAGGGTCCAGATTTAATTAACCTGCTCGCTGCAATCCAAGTAGTTTATTTCCATGCTTGTCAATCTGATTTCCTTCTCCAGAAAGGAGACTGGGGTCACCTTGCTGTTGCTTTTGAATCCCACTTTGCACAGTACTCTGTTATTGAAAAATTCTAAAAGAAGTAATTTCCTCTTCCTGTTTCAGATTTCTGCCTTCAGGCTTCAGATTCCTGCCTCTCTCTTTGCTGATGCTTCTCAGATTTACCTTCAAGAAGTAACTTGCTACACTTTTTGTTGATATGCACAGCTTTACCTATCAATTGAGAAAAGGTTGCTGAAGCACAGAGGGCCTTATCACTTTCCTGTTGGCATTTGCCCAGGTTCACACAGTGGCATGTTTCCAGTGCCATTTTTAATTATACTCGTTGTAAGAAAATCAGTATTTGTGACTGTCATGTACAGTTTATCAGCCAGCTTGCTGTTGCCATTTCTGTGGTTTTTTATGAGATTGTAAATTCTCTGGACGAGTTGGCAGCCTGTTTCACCTCTCACCCTCACAGTAGCTACAGGTGCTTCAGTTATTATTTGTTGGTGGTGTTAGGAGAGCATCCTCAGGCCCTAGGCATGACTGGGCTAGGAGCTTTAAAATATCGGGTTGGAGAAACAAACCTGACAAAGAATGTCAGTGCATTACCTGTTACTTAAAAAGCTGAAAGGGAGGTGAGTTTTTGGTGGCTTTTCAGAACATCTGGCATACCCGCAGTGCCATACAAATAAACAACAACAGTGCAGGGAAAGGCTGTGAAATACTTTTGTTTTAAATGCCAGCAGTCCCCCATTTGCCACAAATTACGTATGCTTGAGGGTGAGGGAGATTGTTTTTCAGAATCAATTGGAAAGAACCCTAGCTTGTAGACTGACATGCTAGGGATTGTGTACTGACCCTCCAATGCAATGGTCTTGCATTTTCTGTTGAAAGAGTGGGGAAACTGTAGCGTACTGTTGGCAGCTGAGCATCAGCTATTGAGATAAGCCAGCACTCAGCATGCTCCTCACTTTGTTAGGATGTCACCACAAGAGATTCCCCGTCCACTTGGCCAGCAACTTCTGATCTGTAATTTATCATTACTGTGATTTTAGATGAATGACTCCTAAATTCTGGGTGTAACCTTGCTGTGGGGTATCTTGAAAAGCAGCATCACCCCCATTTCAGGGCCATGTCTGAATATACTTTAAAAATCCTACCACAAATACTATTTGTATGTCATCATTTATGTACTGTTTTTGAATTGTCTTCTTAAAAAGGACTTTAAAAACCCCACCAAAACCCTCTCATCTGATTTGTAGCACCAATATGCCTGTTTTTTTTTTTTTTCTTTTCTTATACACAATTTGCTATTCAGGCTGTCAGACAAGAATCTGAGGAGCAGACAGTCTGTTTAGATCTGAGATTTTTGAACATGTGATTCACCAAATGATAGTATGTTGTTTATATTCCAGCTGATCTAGTGACAAAATGGTATAAAATTAATTCCAAGTGAGGCAAGGTAGTGCATCTGAATCATAGTGCTTGCTCATCTCTTCCTCACTGCTCCTGCTCCTGCTCCCCATTTTGTTCTTCCTTTGCCACATGTGTGGCCTGAAGTGTTTTGTGCAGCTGAACAGGCTGATGAAACCTGGGGAGTTTCCAGGTGAAGGCTTTAGGTTGTGTGCTGTGGACACACAGAAATGCAAATATCAGTGTTACAGACAAGTACAACCTTTTGTCTGAATATCTTTCCAGCAAGTCACTGTGCTAACACATAAAATGCTTCACCTGTGTATTTAAATAGCAGCTTTTGGTGGACACTTTTAAAAAATCTGACCTCACAAATGTTTAGCTCTAGAGATGTTAGGAGACAAGTCAGTGTGATGGACATGATTAGGAAGATTTTCTTGGTTTGTCCTTTTATTTGGGAGCAAGTTCTTAGCTTTGCAGCCTGCCCCGTACTTTTGAGCAGTCACTCCACAGAGACTGCTTTTAATTTTTAAATTACTGTTGATTAGAAGTCATGATCCTCTTGTCACTTGTAGTCTGTAACATAGAGGGAAAATATCTGCTAGAATGAAAGAAAACAGGTATGTTCTGTTTAAGTGGCTCTAAAACCAGTCATTAAACTTTGTACCAAATATATTTAATTTCATGTTAGTCAATTAGTATTTCTTGCATCAGCTCTGAGTTTTAGCAAGCCTCTTCCCTGTCACACCCACCTTGGACTCCCTCAACAGTCATTTTACATGAGACAGAGGGTGTGTGCTTTGAGGTGGGGAATGCTTTTGATTTTGAATTTTTAATTGAGTTTTTAATTTATTCTTTCATCAAGTTAAAAACCCAGTGGCAAGTCCCCAGGGAAAGTGTAGGGGTGAAGGCAGTTCTTTCTCCTCTAATCTCTGGAGGAAAAATTTCTATAGAAATATCCAGAAAGGGACATCTTCCAGTCTGTCCTTTTCACATCAGAAGCCTCCTTTTTGTTTTTAATCTCTACTTGTGCACTCCCAGTTTCTTTTCTTACCCACTCTGGAGCTCTAGGCAGTCTGAGGTGTTTGGGGAAAGTCCAGCATTCACTAATACCTGACAGTATTCTGCTGTGGCTTCTAGGGAATGACTTTTAAGTTTTGCACCAACTATCCAAAGGCTGGGACAGGAGAGACGGGAAGAGAGGATGGTAGTGAAGCTGAGCAAGGGTAACAGAAATGCTGAAGAAAAGTCTATTGTGAGGAAAGAGAGAATAGAGAGAGAGAGTAATACTCTGCTTCCTTTCCTGCCCTGAGTTGCTGGTAGGTGTGCTCTGTGTGCTTGAAAACCTGGATTTTCCATCTCAGAGTGACTGTGCCACTACCATGTTTAGACAGAGGAAAATGAGTGGCTGCTTGATGGCAATAACAATGACAAACTGAAGCAGGAAGCTGATGCCTCAGTAAAATAGCCTACTGCAATTATGCCATGCCATTCATTTTGAATCCACCTGCTGCTGCTCGTTGTTTATTTGTTTAATATTGCCTTATTCGTGCATTGCACTACCACCCTTTTCCATCCTTTGCCAAAATTATATTGCTGATGATTAAGTGCATGTGGCACTCCTGCAGTGAGGTGCTCGGTGCTGGGTTATTTTGTGCAGAGCTGTAGCAAAACAGAGAGTGAGAAAATTCAAATCTAGAAAAGCAGTAATTTGTTACAGTAGAAATGAGCACAGAATGAGTCACACTGCTGACAGATTCTGACATGCAACCAATGTCTTAGAGGTTTGCTTTTCTGCGAGACTTTTCTCTCTTTCTATTCCAGATGCACACTTTGTAAAGGCTGCACAGATGCACAGACAAATATTTCCTGACTTGAAACTTTCTGTCTGTTCTTCTCTACAAAAGCTTTTGGAAAAGAGCTTAAACCTGAAAACTGTTAAATGTGTGAAGATATAGCAGGGCTTTTCTTCTGTCTTATGATGCTTTGATATTGTTACTAGAGGATGAATGTTAACAGCAAGTATTTTGGGACTGTAAAATACAGCCTGGAAGGGATAACTACCTGATCTGTGAAAGGCTATTTATGTTAGCCAAGTTTTTCCAAGATGAGATCACTGTCATCATCAGTTTCCTTGGACTTTAGGGCATTTACTCAGTACCAAGATATGAAAATCTAGATTAAGGCAGCACTTTAAGGTACATCTTTACTCTCAGATCTGTGTTACAAATACTAGGTCAATCATCCTTCACCAGTTAATGGTGAGCATTCTTCCTGAAGACTAGGGTATTGAAACCTACTAACATTTTCCTTAGGACTGAAGGCTCTGATTTGCTGTGTGGGTGACTGACACTGGCCGGAGCTTGCCCGAGGCTGCACAGCATCCACTGCGAGCATCCCTGGCAGGACAGGAGCTGCAGTCTGCATGCAGTTGTCCTTGGCACAGGACTCTGGCTACCGCAGTTAATTGGGGCTGTGCTGGCTCCTCAATTAGGAGTGAGCCCCAAAGCCTGGTGGATAGGCATTGGTGAGGACAAAAACAAGACAAGACAAAGAGAGAGGGGTCTTTGTGTGGGTTCCAGCAGATTTATTGGAGAGGGTTCAGTGGTCCAGGAGCGAAGGGAAGGCAGGCGAGAGGGTCCTGGGTAGCTGAAGGTTCCAGGGACAAAGACAGGGAAAGGGGAAAATGCAGGGGTTTTTACAGAGGGTACAGCCAGGGGGAACAACCAATGGGGAAGCAGAAAATACAAACTAACCAATAGAGAACAGGAGTGAAACGAACTTTCCAGAACCAAACCATATACAGAACATGAAGTAATGAACGTATTAACCATTAATGTTACAATGTGCAAAACGTAACACAGGGGAAACGTGGGAGGTCATCCTAAGTCATCATAACCAGAGAGGGAGTCTCAGACCTTGGTGTTC
The DNA here is from genome assembly GCA_013398175.1 of Climacteris rufus. Taxonomy (NCBI): domain Eukaryota; kingdom Metazoa; phylum Chordata; class Aves; order Passeriformes; family Climacteridae; genus Climacteris; species Climacteris rufus. The sequence goes on along the minus strand of VZRZ01004061.1, from coordinate 1,404,630 downwards.
TGGGTCTTGTCCCACCAGTCTTTGGGCATGGCTGCTGTGGCTTTGGCCACGCACACCACCACAGGTGACTATGCACTGGAAGAGGCTGCCCAGAGAGTTTGTGGAGTCTCCGTCCCTGGAGATATTCAAGAATCATCTGGAGATAATCCTGTGCAATGTGCGCTGGGGGACACTGCTTGAGCAGGGAGGTTGGACCAGATGATCCCACCAATGATCCTATCCAACCTTCCCCATTCTGAAATTCTGTGTTTAGAAGTCTCGATTATCTCCATGTCCACAGAATAGTCCTTCTGTCTTGATACAGTGCTGAGCAAAGGGGCAAAAGGCAGGAATCCTCTTGTAGAAACTGCTGCCTTCTCCATAGCTGAATGTTAGGTATCCTACATAATTAGTCAGTCTTCTAAATCCAAAGTACAGCTATATTTTGCACTGTGGGCTGGAAGGGTGCTGAAGAATGAGACTGAACTTCATTAGTAATCCTTATGTGCAAACAGTTTATGAATCTCAGCAGGAGTTGCTAAGAAAACAGTATGAAATAAGGCTGACATTGACAAGGGCTGCGTAACTCTGACACTTCCTCAGTCCTGGGTTATTCCTTAGAGAGAAGGAAAAGCAGCCCAGGGAAATGGTATATATTCAATTCTGTGCATATAGTCATAGGCAGAATATTGAGAAACCTGATGGAATCCTTCCAAGAGAGAAGAATGGGTTCTGCTTATTGTTCATCTGCTAGCTTTAGTGGTTTGTCTGGAAGAGGTAGGCTTGTTATCTCCTCTGATGCCATCAGAAAAACTCTTTGCAAAAGCTGATATTACTCAAACAGATAAACCGTTTTATAGGTGCTCTTAGCAGAGGGAAAGAGCTTTTGTTGCATTCTTCATCAACTTTATGTTGTTTTGAATATGTATCTTAACCTGACCTGCATTGCTGAATTTGTAAAAAGTGCTTCTTTAAGAGTCTGAAGAATTTTTTGTGTTTGTTTGTTGGACTTGGGGTTTGTTTGTTTGTGTCGTTGATGCTGATGGTTGTTGTTGTTGTTATTTAATATTCTTTGGCAAGGGTTTGATCAAAAATGTTAAGAAAATTTTGTAAAATGTCAGCCAGCCTGCTCTAATTAGCACCCAAAAGCTTAAAGTCTTGGTTAATGTCTTGCAGACTTTTATTACAAATAATAAATAGGATTACACACTTGTCAACTGTGCACCAGAATCATATAAGTTATGTTTCTCAGAGGACAAATGCACTGTATTTTTTGCTCAAGTGAGGGAACAGTGCAGCAATAGCGTTGGGGGCAAGTCGGACCTCCAGGGACTTGCCCAGCAGTTTTATGGTGGAGAGAACAAAGGGGCAAAGATGAAGCCTGGTAAAGGTGCTATAGAAAGTATGTTTGGGGCATTTCATTTCAGTGATACGAACAGTTACAGAAATGAGCACAACAGAAAAGGTCAAGGGCATGACAGAGTCTCTGAGAGCTCTTTCAGCAGGAACTTGACTTAAGGGCATATATGCTGGGAGGTAGGAAGCAAGGCAGCTCCAAACATCTGCTGTACAATTTGTGTCCAGTGAGTTCAGAGAAGATGAGGAGGTGAAGAAGCAGCAGCAGGGGTGGACCCTGGCATCAAGTCATAGGCAAGGGTGAGACAGAGCTGAAACACCTGGCTTTAGAGCTCCACTGCTGCTCACACGGAGCTCTTAATGGGCTGTTGTTTCTATTTGCTTTTTTTAAAAAAGTTGTTCCAAGAAGACTGTCTTGTTGCCAGCCTGACCTTACTGTCTTGGGAGGCAGTTAAGGCAAGGCTTGCTCTGGCAGGCACAGCTGGTGGTTCAGACAGGGCTTGCAGGAAAGGAAGCTCTTGGCTTAAGCTGTTTCATCTGCAAAGGCTTTGCTTCCCACCAGAGACCTTGGGTGCACAGAATTTTAAACTTGGGTGCATTATTAACAATAACAGAGTATAAAAGAAGAGGAAGCAATCTTTACAGCCTGGCATGCACATGGTTATATGTTCTCTGAAATGGGCCTTTGGCACACAGTCACCTCCTGCTCTGAAAGCACTGGCAGACTTCCATGCATAGCACAGTAGGGCTTTTAGATTAGCCTTGAAATGGGATCTTTGGTATCCCTGCAGCACTAGTTATCCCTGCAGTCTGTGATTTCAGCTGCTTTTCCCAGTTTTTCACTGGGAGGTGGCGGGGTGTTGGATGAGGTTCCTTGCCTCTCTCCTGCTGGAAGGGTTTCTGGAGAGATGGAGAGACAGCTACAGTTCTGCCCATCACTGCCTTCAAGAGTAGTAGATAGATTCTGTCTGTCAGAACTTTGGTTGTGGTGTGGTATTACTCCTGAAAAGTGATTTTTAACTGCAGCTAAAAGCATGTGAGAACAGGAAATTGGAAAATATTCCTAATGGGCAGGAAGGTGTGACTGTTGGTAGTTATTTGCATTTTAGCTCTCAAAACAGCTTGATCTCTGGACCACATGCTGTTATACCACTGGAGGGGAAGTTCTGAGGTGGGTAATGAGTTTTGGGAGCTCAGTGGTGGAAGAGCTGGAGAAGTGCAGGGTGAGCAGAACACTGCTACATGGGCCATGCGACGTTTTCACTTACAAGCACTTGTGGGAAAGGATTAATAAAACTGAAATTGATTGATGCAGTTACTGGCTTAGCTGAACAGATCGACAAGGCAAATGTTTCCCTCTTTACATAAAGGAGCATACCATCTTACTTGAAAATTGGCCAGCAAAGTCACAGAGAAGCTGCTGGGGCAGCGAAGGTAGCAGTGACCCTGCCTTTGCTGGCTGTCCTGCTCAGAGCAGTGGGGAGGTCATTTGCGAGGCTCAGGTTTTGTTATCCCTTTACCTACTCTGGCAAAAAGGTGCTCACCTCTCAACTGACCAGATGCTTGACTAATCTTGGTGTTACAAATGACATTACTCATTCTGCAAAAGTAACAGGAAAAACGCATTCAATAAAAACAATTTCCATGAAACTGCAACCAGTCCTTTTGCAAGGACTCAAAATATTTAGAAGTCCTTATACTTTTCAGTCTAACTGGGAGGAACTGCTGAAGTACCATACAGGGCATTGCCACCATAATATTTCTTTAGTGATTGTTTAGGGCATTGATGGCACCAGAATGTTGCTAGCATTACAGGACCTGAGGTCAAGTCTCTTTGATGCTCACCTGAATTTTGAAAAACAAAACAAAACAAAACAAAACAAAAAAAACCCAAAAAAAACCAAAAAAAACCCAAAAACCATTTGTCACTTGTTTCTGGTGCCAAGAGAAGTTTCTTCCCCCATATATGGATATTCAGATGATAGTTCCTTTATTTTCTTGTAGGGAAGCTATTATATTGGCATCATAATGGTGAAGACTCTTAGTTTTGTTTTTAATTATCTTTGTTTTCTCATTGCCTCCATAAAATTCATTATTTCTTCCCCAGCTTTTTATGTCTCCCTTCTGATGACAGATGCTGTTTATGGGTGCACTGTTGTTCTCCTCCGCCTTTATACATTTTTATCACTATTTCCAGTTTCAACAAACAAGTTTGTCTCTATCTAGAGCAGGTGCAGAGGGCTGGAGAGTTGCAGTGAAAATTTGCCTTTTAATGCTTCACAATTGAAAATTTGCTGATAGAGCATTTGATGTCTCAGGTCCAAGCTGGGTTCCACTTCAGTAAAAGAACTCAATTCTGGTTTATTGCCTTGTCAATGCAATACAGATTTCTTAGTATTGAATCCAGTTCTCATCAATGCCTGGGCTGGAATTCAGTTTAGAAAAGATGGGAAAAAATGTCTTCTATAGTTTCAGCTCAGGTTTACAGCCCTTTCACCAGCTATCAGTCACTGTATTACATTCCAACCTGTGTGGCATCCTGAAAATATTAGAAACAAAGAATTATTTGATTAGCCCAGCCATTGGAATGCTGCCTATAAAGTATGAACGGTAAATCAGCTTTCCAGACAAAACCTCTATGGACTAGAATATGATGCTCAAAGCACTGGTGTGATGTTCCTACTTGCCTCTTCGGCTGATGTGATGTTCTGTCTTGGTTTCTGGTATTTCTTCTTTCTGGGTCTGTTTTTCTCTAGTGTTGTTTTTCATGAGAGAGATCATAATCAATTGAAATGTGTAGGATAGTCATCAGTCTTTTCCTTTCTTTTCTTTCTAAAAACATATATTTCACTGTTGACTTTTTATTTTCTAATCAAGATTCAGTCATTTATCAGCAGTTTGTTCATGATGCTCAGCTTCATTTATTTTGGAAGTGCTTGAGTTTTTCTATGAACACAAGAATTATATTTTTTTCTGTGTTCAATAATCGCCACCAATGGGTACTTCCTTTTTTGGTCCTGGGTGAAAAATATTCTAAATCAATGACCCTTAAATACTTTAAAAGTTCAGAGCAAAAAGCAATAAAATGAGAAGCAGACCTGCCTGCGACTCTTCTAATATAGCAAAATTTTTTTCAAAAGAGCTGACAGCATTTAGATACCCAACAGGCTTTGAACTGCAATTTGTTTATTTTACTCCAGGTAACTCTTCAATCTTCTTTGAGTGCTTCAGACACAACTCACAGCCCAACATGAAGTGATGGAGTCTGCCCCTAAGGAAATTTGCAGCAAGGCAAGGAACTGATTTTATTGATGGCAGTGTCTTCAAAGGAAAAATGACAAGTCACTTTTAATAATCCACTTCTTTTCCCTACCAGTTGTGTAAATGTTTTCTGTTTCTAAAGTGTGTGTTTCTTTTGCTTTATTCTACTGAAAAATTTCCATAACCTCTGGTATTTAAATTATTATTAATGTATTTCTGTGTACTGTGCATAGGGGAAAGAAAAGTACAAATTGTTACTGGTATGTGAATGGAGATGTATGTAATTAATTAGGCATCTGTTTTTAAAATCAAGCTGCTCCTCTGGAGGCTCATACAGCTCTTTGCTGTGTGCACCAGCCTCCTATCCTGGGTAAAATTAGGAGTTGGTGTATAGATACTGTTTAGCTGTGTGTTTTGCTTCTCTCTTCCCTTTAAAACTCTGCATGACCAGCCTGCTCCTCTGCTCTGCATCTGTTCTGTGTCATCTGGTGCTGACCAGGGCAATCCGGAAAGAGTGAAGCTTTTAAATCCACTGCTCTGAGTGGAGGTACCTGTGCCCAAATGTGTATTTTAAGGTGGGAGAACATCTTCATTGCTTCCTCGTGCTGAAATGGGAATCCCCCTCAGAAGTGTGTCTTCAAGCAATGATGTGCCAGTATTTCAAAAGGCAGTGTACTGTCTAGGATTTAGAGGACATAGTTATTTATGTCCTTGCCCCTATGTGTCAGGTTTTTCCACTAGAAAGATGACAGGATAATATTCTCAGCCAGAATTTTGAGGGAAAATCAACACAAGAACATACAAGCACAAAAAATAAATGCCTTCAAAAGCACCAGAATGTTTTGTGTGTGAAAAAGTAATCACCTCTGCTGGGGAATAACTCCCAGTACATGTGAGGAAGTTTTCAGTAGCTGTGAGAATAGAATAGCACAAACACAAACCACCAGGGATCTCTTAGGTATGAGCACAGCAGAAGAACTTCAGGGAAGGTGATTCTATGAGAAATTGTGGATGCGGGTGTCTGTCGGCAGATGAAAGCAAACCTCTCAGGAGATGGACTGGTTTTGAGGAAAGGAAAGCAAAAGCATTTTTGTCCTCTCTTTGCTCATTGCCTTCCTGAGCAAGCACTGTCATTTCCTGGGCCTGTCCATTGCTTTTCTATTAAGTTTAGCCACAGATTGTTTAACTTTGCTCCTTTCCTGATCCATAGAGGCACTATGACTACTCTCAGTTACCAACTCATGTGTCTCTGTAAGCTGGAATCGGCCACAGAGTTTGGAAAGACTCAGGACCTGGGGGAAGGTGCCACCCTCCTTTAGCTGTAAGAGAAATACAGACTCAGGCATGAGGATACATGCTCTCATTTGAAGTTACCAGGTAATAACATGGGGATGAAAGAAAGTTCACAGTTGATCTTTCTCTTCTAGATGCATCCCTGCCTTGGCTGGTGTATAAATTTTCAGTGAAGAACAGCACTTTTTTGTCCTTTGGCACTTGAATTGTTTCTCTTGATGTATTTTAGTAAGGCTTTCATTTTCAAACGAGAAATGGAAATGACATTGTTCCTTGTAAGACAGAGCACTTGTGCTTTTAAAATATTTTAGATTAATAACTGTATTTATCCACCTTCTCTTTGTTTGCTTCATTTTTCTTATTCCCATCCTTTTAGTAACTATGCTATTGGAAATGTTATTATTGGAGGTAAAGATCAGTGCAAATACTAATGCACCTGTATTTCCTGGTGCCTGACCAAGCAAGGCTTTCTTCCTTCCTTTTTTAAAGAAATCCTATTTATTTTAGTAATTAATTTTAGGCTCATTTCCTTTATGTCCTTCCCAGTTATTGGCTGCTGTTCAGGAGGGCATATTTTCTGTATTGGTATATTTCCATAGCAACGTGGTCTGCTTGTGTTTTAATTCTTAGCGTTAATAATGTTGATTAATTGTTGGGTGGCAGGGTATATGAGTTTCAGCCTAATCAAGCTTCAAAATTCCCTTGTGCTAGGTGCTGTACAGTCATAAATACACCTTTCATGCCCCAAATGCTTTCTAATAGCTCCTTTGAGGTATTGTACTAGTCATTGATACCTGTATTTGCTTATTACTTTTGTTTATTTCAGAGAGATTTTTTTAAGAACCTGGTGCTACACTATTACCAGACATGAGGTAATGGCAGATGTTTACTTTTCACAGTACTTGAAGGCCAATCTGCATTGCCATGTGCTGTTATGTCATAACACTTGGAGAAAGAAGGAATATGTTGTACCAGTCTGTGTGGAGAGTAAAGGGAAATGTTCACTAAGCTAATGACCACCTGGTTTCATTTATTGAAACTCAGTGGATTTTTCCTAATATCTTAAATGTCATGTGGAAACATAGCTTCAGAGCTTTTCTTCAGGAACTCAAAGATTTGTCTCTCTGCTGGGAAGCTGGATGCTCAGTGTGTCTCCAAGGAACGGGAGGTGTTAAAGAGCTTGGTGATGCCTCCCTTGGAGGTGCTTGTCACCTGTGTGCTGATAAGCATTCCTGCTCTCTGCCTGCAGCAGACACTGGCACTCTGGATAGTTGTTACCTGGTTAAGGTTCCTCATACTTCAGATTGTGAAAGTAATGTTCATGTGACATTATGGAAAGGCCTCAAATCCACTTGATATTTCAGTTCTGACATAGGCCTGGATTTGGCTTTGGTCTGGTTTCAGTGAACCTCATTAATTCCAATGGAGGGGAGAAATCAGACATCAGCACTAATATTATTTGATCTGTCATCTGCTTAGAAGTTCAGATATTATGAGATATAAGTGATTGGTGTCTGTATCACTGATCACTCTTCTTACCCTGTTACTTTTGGGGGTCTCACTGAATCATATGCAGTCATATGTATGGAGAAGTGATGTTCTCATGCAGACATCTGGAAGCAAAGAGCTCAGGGTTCAGCTGTCTCCTGGAGGACACAGTGTCTTTGCACATCCTGTGTCAGAAAGGAGCATGGACAACATTGTGCTTGCCCTAAGTGGCTCTCACAAATGGGGTGAGATGGCATAAAGCACCTTCAAACATTATTCCAGACAAACCTGACACAGCGCTGCCCTGATAATTTCATTGACATGGATGAAGGCTAGAGCTGGGTGTTTGGGAGACATTTTGTGGCACCTTATTTACAATATAGCAGCTTTCTTCTGCTGTCCGCAAAATGGATTCTGTGTACCTGAAGTAGATAACAACTTGGGTCTTTGTGAAACAAAAAATGGGTCTGATGAAACAAGGATTCACAAATATTCTTATTTTCCAGGGTAAGGAGTTTGTTTGCCTCTTATTTTTTGGTGGCTTTTTCAGTGTAATAAGGTGGCAAGAGTATTTTTTTCTGTTCTCCAACTTGTATATAGATGCTACAAACTCCCACTGGTATACATGGCATGACAGGAAGAATTGTTGCATTAGCAAAAAACTGCTGACCAAAAATTGAGTTTGTTTCAGAGACTACAGCTTTCCCAATCTTTTCCTATGCTGCAGGCAAATCTTCACAGCAAAATTTGTCCATGGAAAGGAAAGAGGCCATTGCTGCCTTTTGTCACTCAGGCAGGATTCCTGAAAAAGCGAAATTTATTCATGCCTGATCCCTCTGCTTGTCCTTTATATACATCAAGGTGGGCCTTTGGAGCACCACCAGCATACATCTACTAGTGTAGGACTCCAAGGAGAAGGCATGTTAGAAGGATGAATAAGAGTGGGATGGGAAAGTGTTTCATACAGATGTCAAATCTCTGCTGGTCAGTGGTCCCTTAGTGGTCCTAATTGATTGTCACAGGTTAGAATAAGCCTAGATTGCTCTGCTTAGTGCCAGAGCCAGGACAGGAGCCAGTGGCTGAAGGCTGCCCCTGAAGACTCTCACTATACTTTTGCTAAGACACTGTTTAGTCAGGATCAGATCTAGCTCCTGCACCTTCCCCTAGAGAACAACACAGGGAAACCTTGCCAAGGAGGTATTAGCCAATAGAGTGGAGGTGCAGAAATAAGAAACAGTGCAGTGCAGGTTAATATAAGTGCATTGAATCCACGAATCTCCTCTCAACATTCATCATTTCCATCTGTAAGAGGTGCTGCTGTTGCTGTCAGAGTTGATCCTTGTCCAGCTGGCTATTGCTACTCATGCACAAGATGCCAGACCTTCCCAGCAGCCAGGATTGTTAATGCCAGCCTCAGCTGGCTCCGATGCTGGGCTTTGTTTCAGGGACCTTTGTGTCTGCAGTTTCTCTTTTCTTGCTCACCTTGAGAAATGCAGCAGGGTTTATGCTGTCATGCTTACCCTTTTCCCTGTGCAATGTTTATCCCTCTGTCTCTAACATATTTGATTTGTTACATGTTTTGCTACTTTAATTGGTTTCTGTAGCAGATCCATGTGAATGCCACAGGAATATCTGAATGCTTATTTCCACTTGCCAGTCTTGTATCTGTGCTGGTTAATATCTGGGCTTAAGGGACACTGCCTTTTGTTCTGTGCTTATAAAGCACTGGAGCTGTACGTAACAAGGTGTTCAGACCCTTGAATGGCAGCTCTGAGGTCCCCTGGCCCTGAACCACCATGGTCCCAGGGCAAGCCATGCCTGGCTGAGCTAACAATGTGAGCAGCCATCTGATTTTATCTCCTTTTCGGTGCCAGGGGCAAGAAGACCTCCCAGGCAGGGCAAACATGTACAGCCCTGTCCTGTGTGGGAATGTGACTCTGCTCTCCAAAGTTCTGAGTGATTGCTGCTGGCAGGGAACTGTGGGCTGGGTCCAGGTTACAAGGGAAAATAAAATCTGTGTCCCAGTCCATCACTAGCAGGTGTAAGGATGGCCCCTACCTACTCCTGTAGTGGAACCTGGGTCTCTTCTCAGAGCCTGGACAGTGACAGGAGCCCTTCCTGTACTGTCCTGGTTGTGCCAAGTTCACCACTGTTTGAGCTTAATGCTCTGCTACGTTCATATATGGTTCTGAAGGGCACCCAGTCCGGATTAAGGCATCCACAGATGGAGACTTGTTTTCCTTCATTCACAATGTGCTTCAGTGATTAATTGCTGTCATGATGAAAAATAGTATTTTAATCCTAGTTTTAATTTCTCTGGCTTCAGGTTCCATCAAGTGATCCAAGTTACTCTTTTCCTTGCTAGATTAAAAAGCACTTCAGGACCTTCTTGGTTCCCCTCCAGGGAATTACTTGTACATCGTAATCACATCATCTTTCATTTTTAAAATCACCAAACGAATTCTCCTTTTTAAGCCTTTCAACTGCAAGGTGTATTCTTTCTTTCTCCGATCTTTGTGAAAACTCTTTTCTGCATCTTTTTTTAATCTTTGCAAGGGAACTAGTGATACTTAGCTAAATTTCATTGTCATATGGTCTTCCTTCTGCTACAGGACATGTTTTCTACTAAACTATGACACTGAGACCTCAGGGAGGAATTTCTGCGTATTGTGGCAGAGCCTTCCCTGAGTTGCTGCACCAAGATGGACATTGTCATCTTCTAAGCTTATTCCATGCTCTGTGTGTTTAGATACAGTGCTTTGCAGTGAAACTTATTAAGATGAAAATTTCATCCTTCTCAGATTATCTCTGTCATTCTCTGTGATTGCTTGTCTGTCTCAGTGTTTTCATTCTACTCACCTTTGTCATCCGAAAATTTGATCATCAAAGTTTTTTAAAGTACTTCTGGATCACTAATGAAAACAATTGAGTTGTATCAGATCTAATATACTTCAATGTAAAAAAAATCTCTAGAAACAATGTGATTTCAGTTATGGTTGTTCAATAAATATGTGTCTGTCAGTCTGTCAATTCAAATCCATTTATTTGAGCCAACTTTTAGCAAGACACACTGCAAAGATTAACTGAGCACTTCAGCATGTTTGATACATAATACAGTACACTACACTACAGACCTAGTTTTATGCATTGAACAAACCACAGATCATCAAGGAAATTTTCCATAAAACTGTGTTCATGTTGTTAATTACATCTTTCACTATCAGTGGAATCTCAGTTTCTCCATGATTTTACTTGGGACTGATGTTAACTTGATTTCCCTAAGTCATCTTCCTTTTTAATTTTTGAATTTTGGGATGAGAAAATCCATTAACTGTGCATGCCAAAATTAATGTTTACCATAATTTTGTTAATTTCTCTCCTGTGTGGTATCCCCACGTTTAACTTGTTACACTACTCACATGAGTCTCAAAGACAGCAAATAATTTCTTGCTTCTCCTGAAAACAGGTACAAATGAACACTGTTGCTTGATAGTCAAACAGTAAATGTTTGTTTAAAACTACATCTGCTTGAGAAAATTCACTCCATTCTGTTGAGTAGCAGAAAGAAAATTAAACTCTTTCTCAGCTAGACGCTTGGTTCTGTCACGTTTTTTAATACTAATGTTGTTTTCTTTGGTAGTTCATTGACAGAAGTTGTCAGGAAGAAAATATTGGCAGGAAAAAAGCCTAGGGACACAGTAGGGTTAGCAATAGGTGGTCTTAATTGGAATGGGGTAAAAAGTATTCTGTTCATTTTACATTAAGGATATTTTTGCAGGTGAAAATATACGCATTTTAGCAGTTTTTTCTGTCTTTTGGTGACCAAAAAGATTACTTTTTTAATCTTAGTTTTAAGAATCTGTAACATTAATGTATACATGGCTTTGTGCTGCCTATTGATTCTGTTGCCACTGGAAGTCTCTGGTCTCTAATGACATTGGGCTGCTCCTGACTCGAGATTGTGTCATACATCAGCAAATACAGACTAATCACACTGTGGTTCATTGGAGACTGAACAGGGATTTCAAAACTTCTTCCTCTAAACTCTTCTTTTTTATTTCATATAAAAGGTGAAAAAGTATTAGTACTTACACCATTTAATTTGTTCTGCTCCAACTCATCAGCTTTGAGTTGCTGTAATTGCATTTGAGAATTGAAGTCTCTCATGCTTGTATTAATACAAATTTTCTCTTTAGTTTTTTTATTCCTAAAAGCTGGTACATGCAGAAAAGAAACTAGATCATAGTACTAAAAGTATAATCTGAAATTTGCAGAACAGGGATGCTATAATTTGCAAACAATCTAAATCTTTCTCTTTATTTCCTAACAGTAACTATAGCATGAAAACAGTTTGTAGCATCATTGGCATGCAAAGGTACCAACTAGAGAAATTAAAAGGTGCTGAATGAATAGCACTTGACTGATTTTTATACTCTTCAGGTTTCTTGGACAATTCCCAAATGATGAGAAGGTATGTCAAGATATGCTGGAGGTATGTATTTAGCTTCTGGAATTTAATCCTCCTTTGTTTTTTTCCCCTCCTCTGACTGATTCCATGTTTGCATATACTCTGTACAGTGAGGATCCTCTTACTCTGAGACAAAGCTCATCAGAGTCCGTTCCAACATTTGACAAAGATCTTCAGGTGATGTACTGTTTTCCCCCAAACAGTTTTAATGTTTAGTAAGAGTCTTGGATATGACATAGAAATTTACTTCCTCTGTGGATCAGGAAAACATTCAGTGTACCTGCTGCATGTGAGAGCCTTTCTGAGTTTTCACACCCCCTCCACATCCCTGATTTCCATTCTTCAGTACTCAATTTGCAATAAATTGATAAAAGTTCACAGGTCTTTTGGGCCAAGGGGACTCCAAAATTTTTCTGCCCAACATATCTCAATATTCAAGAGTCATGTCTTTGCTCCTTCTGTCATCTAGACTCATCTTCTGGCATTTTGTAGTTCCTAACTGAATGATCCAATTTATTATGGATCTGAGAGACAGCATGAGGCTGCTTAATGCCTGGGAATTAAAAAAAAAAAAAAATCCATGGGTAGAGAGACAATTAAAAAAAAAAAGGAAGGAAAAAAAGAAGAAAAAATAACCGTTGCCTTAGCCTTAGCTTGTACTTTATCTCACTGCTACCAGCTCTTTTTGTACTCAGATTAGGCAGGCGGCATGTTGACACAGCCCAGACTGCACGTTCTTACATGAAAAAGCAGCATTTTTAATTAAACACATTTGCTCCTTTTTTCATAGTGACAAGCCTGCTGCAGTTTACAGTGTTATTCATTCTACTGAAAACTGAACTTATCTGTTTTCGCAGCCAAGAGCTTTCTTTCTCAAATTTATAATTTTCTTTATGTGTAATATTTGCCTTAGTTCACAAGAACAGTGTCATATTAAGGTTCCTTAATTTTCCCTAGAAATTATGTGTCTGGTGATTTTTCACTTCACCCATTGCAGTGAGTTGCTGGTCCAATGTTCCTCTCCCTCTCCCTCTCCCTCTCCCTCTCCCTTTCCCTCTCCCTCTCCCCTCCCCTCCCCTCCCCTTAAATTATATTAATTCTTTCTCAGAAGCATTTTAATATGAGAGTGATATTACCAGTTTCCCTCTCTGCCTTTTGTAATGAAGTAAACAAGCCCAAAGACTACTCTCAGCTGTGCAAAGGGTTTTTGAGGAAAATCTGGCAGCCAGGGTAACTTGAACTGCCAGGGTTAATTTTTCTTGGAAAATCTGAAGTAAATGCATCACAAAATTGTTCATTTAATGTCAGTGTTTCTGGGCTTAAAAGTAAATCCAAGCCCAAAACAGTATTGATGAATAATTGTGCACAGACATCTGCACCAACAGGGAGGCAAGGCTGAGCAAAAAATGTATTTGCAACTTCTCTCCTTACCTCTAATTTATATAATTTAACAAGTGTTTACTAGTGTTTTAATGGATCTAGCAAATCATGCCAAAGATGCCTATGGAGCTAATTTCTAAAGCAATTGGAGATTAATATTTAATTTCATCCTTTGTTGTATTAGTACTCAAAATAACATCTCCAAATTGCTGTGGAAATATGGAGGAAATCATCACCAAATGCACTGGGTGATGTTTATTTTGGAATCAACTTCTTGCTTAGAGGTCCACGCACTTCTGGCCACAAGCGTGCCCCATCCCAGCAGCACTCACTGGCTCCAGTATCTCTGAGCAATTACTGATGGTGTGGCTGTTGCACCACACACCTTCTCTACTCATTTGTAATTATGTTTGTCCAGGGGCACTGTGCCATCAAAACCTTCTCTGGAGAACAGACAGTTCTCAGGCAGTCAGGGTGCTCATCAGGAAGGCTGTTTTCTGAGTATAAGCAGTAGGAACCTCTTTTCTTCTTGACTACAGGAAGATTGTGCTATCTTTTCTTAGCCTGCAGAAGTTCCCATCTGGTAAGAGAGACGGAGCACCGCCATGGTGTGTATTGGGCAGTCTCAGCCATTTCATGAGAAAGGCCATTTCCCAGTCCCACTCTCCCCACCAGTTAAGTCAGCCCAAACTTTGAGACTTTAAGGTCAGGGTTTTCAGGGTTTTTCTTTCTTACTCTTTCAGTTTTCAGTTAAAGAGGAGATGGGACATTAGTCCTGTAATTAGAGGAGATGGGACTGGATTCAGAAGAAAAGCTGTTATCTGCAAATGTCACTGGTTTTGTTTTTCATTTAGTTTTGTGATTTCAGAGGCAGCCCAGTCTTGGCCTCTGTTTAGGCTCAGTGCATAATTGTGTTGCCTCTGCTGACTGCACTTATGCCATCCTAGAAAATTTTTAAGTGGCTGTAGTCCAGCTTCCAAGGACCTCTGGAGTCTTTTCTGATAAATTATTGTTCTACATACTGAACTGACCAAAGCTGTCCTTTGGTTAAAAGCCCTACTGATAGCTTATATCTTAAATACCTCTGGAAAAGACTGGTCATACCCCTGGGAGTTGGGGCTTTTTTCAGTTCTTTTGACGCACTGATGCCATGGTCTTGCAACTGACCGAATTCTGCCTGCTGATGAGCGTAGTTTTTCAGACCTGCTCTAAAGTGCACAAGAGGATAGCAAATGAAAATCACACTGCCTTACTGTTTCCTCTCTGAAACAGAGTCTCCTTTGTCAGTCTTTGGTAAAGTATCTCCACTGTACAGCTGCTGTCTAGAGGTTGAATGTTAGCCCACTAAACTGCCCAGAGAGCAAAAAAAAATGGGTGCCAGGGATGGTGGAAGAGGGAGGAACTCTGCTCCAGATGCCTGCTTGACCTCATTCTCAGAACTTGTGCTTTAAACAGCAAAAGCAAAATAATATTTACCTTAGCTATCACTCAGATAGAGAAGATGTCCACCAGCAGGTTTGCAGCTGCTGCTTGGGGAACACAGGAAGAAACAAAATTCCCCAGTCACCTTTGTTCCTGTGGTGCCAGTTTTCATTGAGGTGCAACTGAGCAGAAAGTTGAAAATATTTGGGGATAGGGCATGATTCAGAAAAAGCAAGAAAGCAGCAGCTTGCCTATTGGTGATCCTTGTAGAGCTTTACCAAATCGGCCTCTTAAAGAAAAGCTAGCATCCCTTGATGTAAATTCATTCTCTTCCTTCTCCTTTGCTTTGCTAAAGATTGCTACAGGTGGTATTTTTTAAATTAATACATTATTTGAGTGAAAGCAGTGATGGATCAGGGCTGGAATTCTTTCTATTCCCACTTCATACATTGTTTGAAAGATTCTTGCATTGATTGATTTTGGCAAAATTGTGTATGATTATTGTGCAGATGTTAAGGCTGCAGTTGCTTCATGCTATGTTGGATCTAAAGCAAGCTGCTTTAGCAGCATCCATGTTATTGTTTTATCCCCAGCAGAAAAGCAGTGGGAACTGTCCTCAAATAAACTTTCATTCTAGAGAACAGTACCACATGGAGATCACTGAACAGCCAGGGTCCGCTGTTTATGAGACATTATTTGATTATTCTGATTTGATTTCTTCTATTTCAAGCAGAAATCTGTGAACCAGAAATCAAAGAAAATGTTATTTCAGAAGCACCTGAACACAATATACTTGAAGCAAAATATTGTCCTCAGCAGCTGCTCCAAAGGACCATAATATTCCTGTTTGTAGCCATGAAGTCTGTAAAGCAGGGCATCCCTACTGTACAAATCACTTCAGAGCAGCCCAAAACTTCCAACTCCTCCATCCCAGCTATCTCATGGGAACACTGGCATTTCTAAGAGCCCTGTGTCCAGCTCTTTGAAGATGTTATTACTCTAGAGGCTGGAGCAGAGTGTGGTCAGGTTCTGAACCTTCAGTTCATTAACTAGGTACCCAGGAACCCAGAAGAGTATGCAAGAAATCAGAATCTCAGAGTAACTGGACAAGAGTGAAATGTCAGACATACATTCTTCATTACTTGTTGTAAGGTTTCTGCACACAGAATCTTAAATTATTTCAATCAGAACAGAGTATGGGTGCCACAAATGGGGAATGTTTACACGGTCTTAGGCATATCAGGCATAGCATTTTATTTGCAGAGAGCTTTATAAAATAAACCAGTTACCTCCAAACATGACATAGTATTGACTCTAAATAGCTCAAACTCATGCCTAGCAGGGTTGACTTTGATTTAAAAGGTAATTAGGAAGAATTATTTGATTTGGGTTTTCCTTTCCTAGCTAGGCTGCACTTATCTGACGAAAATATTCCTGAGGTAAATGTTACTACTCACAGTCTCTGTATTTCTCATTGCAAATTATTTGCCTTTGTGTGTTGTAGAGGGTGGGAAAAATATTGGAAATTATATGAACATTTTCTTATAATAACATTGTAACATCTTCTTCCTCTTTTCCCAGTGACATTCTTAGGTGTGTAAAGTGACTGGATCTTTTCCAGGCTGCTCCATACAGCTTAGAAACATCTTCCCAGCAACTCATTACTGAGTTACAAGAAGCATGATAGACTGATTAGCCTAATAGATTATAATTTACAGGCTTTCCTACCTTAATTTAGATACATAGAATATGGAGTGCAGCAGCCACACAATTACACAGATTCTTTCTTAGAAATTGCCCAGCAGGGATGGATGATCCCCATTCAAATTTTTCTGTTGAACATTACAAATATATGAGAACTGCAGTTTCAGTTTCTTTTTTTGTTTTCTTTTCT
>VZRZ01004061.1:1309695-1388045 GCA_013398175.1 Climacteris rufus | reverse complement strand
TTTTTTTTAGACGAGGAATATGTGTGTAAGCCTCAGGATACTTTTATGCGTCTCTGAACTTACCTTCTTTTGTGTGTGTGTTAAGAATTTGGCTACAGAGCCAAGTTGAATTTACACTACACAGTAAGACTCAGAGATAAAACAGTACTGATTTCTGTTGATGTCAAGAAAAGTCCTGCAAATGTCATAGGAGTTCTGAATAATTTGTGGGATATTCATATACTTTCAGAAATTTCAGAGTAAAATCATGGTCTGGAGGATAAGAATTTTACTGACTCCACACTGTAAAACTGCTGGATATTCTCTTTCTTCGGATGATGATGCTTGAATATATAATTTTATCTTAAAGATAGAATGTTTGTAAGCCAGCTAGCAAGCCTGCTGCAGATTGATTTAACCTGCAACAATGGCTTTCACATATTTCTTATTTCATAGCCCAGGTTAAGGACATGTTTGTTATCTTCAGTTTCTAGTACTTTTCATTTTGATTTTACACACAAATGAAGAAACAGTCATCCAGTAGGAAATCTGATAAGGCTGATATAATCTAGGGAGGGACTTGAACACCTACTCCTGACTCACCTGCATGATCTCGTCTTTGTATGCTTTCCCAGATGAGATTGGCTTATGCTTCTAAGCTATCAATGCAGAACAGGCATTGCCAAAAAACTAATCAATAAGCTACAGGGGGATGTTCTTTATATACACTCTGTCATTTCAGTGATACATCCTTTTCTAATGTTCATCACATGGTATCTAGTTTTATGTTTGCAACAGTTACCTGGTTGATGGTTTCCAATTGCTCTGAAAAGACTAAATACTTTCTTCTCTCTCCTGGGACACTTTATCTTTTCAAGCTGCTTCTTTGAGCAGAAGTTCCTCCAGAGAGTTCTTAAAAGGCCAGCTCTGGTTTAATTTTTAAAAATACAGTATTCAGCTCATTCCCAACAGTTATTTAACACTTGTGAACCCTTTTTCCCCACTTCCATTCAGGCCTGCTCTGGCCTTTTCTGTTATATTTCAGCCATGGGAATGCTGAAAATCTGGGGTTGGTTCTAAGGCTGCACCAAGAATAGGTTGTGGCATGGGTGTTCATCAGATGCAGATGAGGCTAACAAGAATAAACTATCTTCACCTCTTCTGGGTTTTCCAGGCCCTGGAAACATCTTCCTGGTAGTTTACACAGGTGATCTAGAGACAAATTCCCTTTAGTTGCTTATGGACCAGGCCAGCCACTTTGACATCACAATATCATCAGGCCAATATATAGCTGGGTCTTGGTTTTAAGCCCAGTTGCTCTTAAAAGAATGTCAGTTTGTTCAATTGCAGGTAAAAAAAAAAACAAAACAAAACAAAAAAACACCACAAAACAAACAAACAAACAAACAAACCACAACAAAAAAAAATAACCACCAACACACAGGTTTGTACTTTTTGTGGTGACTCCTGCTTTTGTTTAGGCATATGAAGCTCATTTCTTTAAGGTAAAATAAACTTAAGAGTTTTCATTGCATGTAAGACTTACATGCATTGCATGTAAGACTACAATGCATTTGGCAAGCAAATTTCTACTTCTAAGTCAGAAACTAATCAATTTAAAGACCTACACAGGGGGTCACAACTTGAGGAGGTAAAATGTTGCTGTGGACTGTGTTTTCATGCTCCACAAGGGCATTTACAGCACCCAGGAGGTGGATGTCTTTGCTGGTGTCCCAGGTGCTGGCATGGATAGGCTTCAGGAGGAGTTCATGCATACTCCTGGATTGTTACTAGATACTTTGATGTTGATGTAGAGAACAGCTTGGGCTTGCTTTTGAGTAGAGCTGTAATTGTGAATACAGCCCTGATTGTAGGTTTGGCAGATAATGGGCTTATTTCCCTTCTTCTCCCCCTCTTCACTCAAATCTAAGTTCTCAGCATCTGTTGAGCATCTGCTCATTCTTCATTTAACTCTGTAAGATTTTAAGGTAGGTACACATTTCCCATCATGGCAACTTGTGAGTTTAATAAATACTACTGACAAAGACTGAGGCATCAGGACAAGAAAACCAGACAGACACTGGAAATATAAATTCGGTTTCATGTTAATGTTAATGTTAATGTTCTTTCTTTTGGTGACATCCTTTTCTTTCCCTACCTGCTACTCAAACTCCCACTCTATAGAGGTTTCCTTTGTGCATGATTAGTCACAGCTTCTTCCTGCCAAAATAAACCTACCTACATTTTCTTTGTTATCATGTCTGAGTGCCCCAAGATTCTCTCTGACTTTCATTGTTTCAGTAGCTCATCCCTTCTCATTTCTTTCCTTTTCCTTTGCCATTAGAAAGTACTCATTACAGGCTGTGAGAGGCCAGAAGAGGTCAGTAAAAGTTGTATGTGCTTTGCAATCAATACTTTGCTAATGGTAAGTAGTATTTTTGCAGAGGTATGCTCGGTATTAAACCATTTAAGGGTAGCTTTAGGAATTGTGCATCTTTTGTGAATTTTGCTTTGCAGAGCTATATTCAGCAAAACTGAGATGAATAATGAAAATATTTCATTCTGAGACTGTGAAATTTCACCAAACACATGGTTTTGAGGGCAGCTCATGATTATGAAAGTACTGCAGAGCCATGCTGCCTTACAGAATGCAAGGAAAAAAAGGCTCATGTTTAACTTTGATAATATTTTTTCTAAATATTATGAAAATTTGTTCTCACTTCCCCCCAAGAAACAGCTTTGAGTGTTCACACTGAATTGCAAGTAGTTGTTGTGCTGTAAATACATGGAAAGGATGGACAATAGTAATAACACAGCTACAGTAGGCTCAGTGCTAGACTCCAGAAAATTAATTGCATCCTCAGAAGACAGAAGTGGAATCTGCATTAGTATTTTTAAATTCATATATCATTTTCTCAAAGGGGCTGATTTCTCAAAGGTCTTCCAAACTAAGGGAATATGATCTAAGCAGATTGAGCCTTTTAAAACACACGCTGGAAGTCTAATTATCGTGGAAGAAGGGTGGCCCAACACACCATCTAAGCAGCTTATCTGAGAGCACTGGAGATTTCTGATTGTTGCAAGTCACTTTGAGATGACAGAATGGAACAGCAGCTTTGTTTTGAAGGAATTGTTAGACATGAATATTCTTGCTGCCACACCTCAGCTGGCCCAAAGGACTATGTAGAATCATGGAATATATTGAGTTGGAAGGGACTTACAAGGATCATCGAGTCCAGCTCCTGGCCCTGCACAGGACAGTCCCAAGAGTCACACCCTGTGCCTGAGAACATTGTCCAAATGCTGCTCGAACTGTGTCAGGCTGGTGCTGTGACCACTTCCCTGGGGAGCCTCTTCCGTGCCCAACCACCCCCTGGGTGAAGAACCTTTTCTTGATACCCAACCTGAACCTCCCATGGCACAGCTTCATGTCATTCCCTCAGGGTCTGCCACCGATGGCCAGAGAGAAGAGATCAGTGTCTGCCCCTCCTCTTCCCATCACGAGGAATCTGTACATACTCAAGGCAATTACTCAGGCTGCGTGCAGGAAACATTGCTGTATTTCGCAATTTTTTTTTTTTCCCCTGGTTATGTTTTAGAAATAGATGGGAAAAGACAGTGGGAAAAGTCGGGAATAAATCTTGCGCCTTTCTGAACAGGATCTGCAAGCTCTCGCAGTGGTAAGTAGAGATTTACCCACTGAATACAGCAGTGGGGAGAGGGAAGTTGAAGGAGGAAATATCCAACACGATCCCGGTGTTTATCCACCAGAGGTGCTCGGGGGAGAGCGGTGCCGGACCCAGGGATGTTCCCCAGGCAGGGAGCATCTCCCGTGGGGAAGCTGCCGGGAGCGCTGGGTTTCGCTGGCCGTGCATCGCCACCTGGTGACTGGCGGGGAGAGGAGCCCTTAAAGCCGCCTTGGTCACTCTGGTCACCGCCAGGGCACCTTCCCCTCCGCAGTCCCCGCTCTGCCAGCAGCGAGCCCCTCGCCAACCCCAGCAGCCGGGACCCCTCTGCAGCCGGAGGGGAGATGCAGCTAAAATGCCGCTTCCAACTTTCCAAGGATTACAGGTATTAGCTCTGGCCTAGGGGGTGACTGTCTTGGGCTCGAAATTGGTGCTGGGTTTGCCATCCGGTCCTCCCAATTTTAGGATCTTTTTCCTCTGTCAGCTTTGAAGATGGTCTTCTCCACATTAATTCTATGTCACAAATCTAGTTTTTCCCTTAAAATGTAGGGAAAAGTGGAGCTGGTGTATATAAACACTCATTTAACCACTTGGTGAAGCAATGCTTAATGTTGGGACAAATCCCTTACTTTCACCTATGTGATCTTCTCCTTTGTATAAAAAGGCATGAATAAAATAAGAAAATAAGAACTATTATGCCATTCTTCTCATGCATCACAGATGATGGCACGCTGCACCAGCAGAGAGAGAGAGCCCAAGTGAATGGAGGCAATCTGACTGCAAGATGCTCAGTCTGACAAGGGTGGGTGGCTCATTCTAACTACCAGAAAGATTCAAGATGTTTTTCTTTGTTCAGAAATAAGAAGACAAGCAAACAATTAAAAAAACAGCCCAGTATTTTGTCATGTTGTCATAAAGAAATTGGTAAAACTTTGGGATGTCTAAACGAACCACTAGGACCAGCAAACACTCCTGAGATTGTGAATAAACAGAAAAGAGAATTAAGACTTTAAATACAGTAACTGAATGAACCTGTTAGTTTTGCAAAAATACCAAATCTTAGAGAATGAAGGAAAAACTCTTTGTGGGATAAAGTTACTGCTTGTTAGAAGCATGAAGGTGTAAAATATATTTATATATTGACTAATGATTTTTATCTAGATAAAGAGTAGTATGAAAGCTCTTGGTGTTAATTGCACTTCAATTTCAGCACATTAATTACACTAATTAGAAAAGAAGCATGATAAGTCTTATTAACAAGTAGCAACATATTTTAAAAATGTAATAGGATTTTTATATTTTGTATTAGTTTTATATCAATATTTATTATTTTAAGTAGATCAGAATTTTTTAAAACTTGGTCTGAGCCCCAGAAAACTTCATATATGGTAAAGTTATATATAACTACAGATGTTTAGCTGGAAGGATTTTCTGGGAGTGCAACGTCAGCAAATCTTCTCTCTTTCAACCTGTCTGAAGGTCCTGTAAACACCTGTCACTACAATGCTCAGTGCGTACACTGCATAACAAGCTTAGAATAATGGTCACTGTTTCCTACACCCTTTGGGAAATCAGAACAAAGGCAACCCATTTGGACTGGTTGTATAAGCACAAGGCTACAACAGAAGACATTTGTATTTTGGAAAACGATACACAAAAAAACACTCTTGGAGGAGATTGGTTCTAGACTCCAATGAACTAAGAAACCATCTCTGTGAAAAATATTACTGCTTGAAAGAGAGACATCTGCTTATTGCCCAGAGGCACAAACCAGTCATATTGGTGATCGAAAGTCTGGTTATGTAAATAAAAATAATCATAGAGTGACTAGTGAGGAAGGAACTATGGCTTTTCAAGAAATCTACGTAGTACTGTAATTCCTATGTGTACTGTTTAATTCCATAAGTCCTGCATTATTTTAATGGCAGTTAGTGAACTCAATATATAAAAGTAACAAGAAGCAAAATTAGTTTTAATTTCATTTTAACTTGCAAGTCTAGCAAGGCTCTGCTGGAAAGCATTTACTGTATACCAGACGCTGATCAGTAATTGGAGTATTAGACTTAAAAGATGTGTAACTACAAAACAGCCTCTGCTGAATAAAAGAGCTGTAAGTATTTGCAACCACATTGTCCTGTACTTCTTTTTACAGTTCTGGTTTTTGTAACTAATTGGAGACTACTCTTTTTCTTCATGCAGAAGAAGACAAGAAAAATGGCTTCTCTAAGATACCTTCATGATTAAAGGTGAGTGGGATGAACCCTGTCCATGATGAAAAGTGAATCTGCTAAGTGAAGGGATGATCACAGGCTCAGGGAGGCTCCAGGGAGCCAGGTGAAGTCCACCAGAACATCATAGCTTGTCTTGCACTAGGGCAGTTTTCTCATTATCTGTCTCCAGACATTACAGAGGTTTAGTAGTTGAGGGAAAAAATGATTTAAAAAAAAGAAAAAAAAGGAAAAAAACCCTACCAAACTCAAACTTCTGCATTTGGTTTATTCAGGAAATTAATTCATTTAAACCATTGAGCATTAGACTCAACAAAGCACTATTGACTCCCCTTATTGCAGCTTAAGCTTGTAAGGCTACAGGTAGCTGCAGTTAAATTCATTGGACAGGTTTACTATTCAGTACTGTCTTGTATTTGTATTAAGACAGCATCCAGGTGAGGTCCCTAAAATGTAGGAGTTGGTCATCCTGTCTGAAAGGATGCTGGGGTCTGCTAGGGTCCCCTTGTAACCAGTCCTTCCCATTTCTTGGTTTTACTGACATTCAGGCTGTGACTGGAGCATCCATGCACATACCCATCCCACCTCCTCCAGGAGAAGATAAAGTGATTACACACAGCATTTTCTGCTCTTAAAAGTAGCCACAGCCTGTCATTTCCAGGTAGTTTTGGCTGCTCAATTGCCCAGTCATTGTGAGCCTAACAAAGTGGCAGGGGGCTTGTGTTCCCTGGGCAGAGCCAGATGTGCTCTCCTAGACAGCTTGCTGTTCTCTATTTTGCCTTCTCAGTTGTTTTTGTTTCACAGCTTTGCTTTAAGTGTAATTTTTGCTCTCCTACTGCTGGAATACCAAGGAATGGAAAAGACAGCAAAACTGGAACAAAATAGCTGTTCGGGAATGAGACTACCAAGTTCCTTTTCTCTTTCTTTTTTTTCCAGTTTTCTCTTAAAAGCAGCTGCTACTAGGTAAAGTTTCAAGAACAGAAACACCAGCCTGCACAAAAAGCAGTTAGGGCTACTCTGTGAAAATACATGCATCTTAAAAAATCTCATTTTCATGTGTTGAGAAACTGCCATCGAGCTGTTCATAGTCTCATGCCTGTCACTGTTTTGCTGTTGTCAGACCACTTACTCATGGTTGTTCTCTTTTGCAAAGACCAAATGTACATTATTGCATGACAGTGTCATGGTGTGGCACAGGGTTTGGAGCAGGGCCTGCAACCCTCACTTGGAGAAACAGCATTGCTCACAAAGAACAACTGGTGGATTACCAGGTTTTACAAAGCCTGTGCAGATTACTACAGGTAGGAAGGCTGTCATTTCTCCGGCCTCAAACCTGCCTCACCTTTAGGCTAGCACAAGTAGTTGTGTAGTCAGGTGGCAGGTGAGACTGGGAGGTCAAAAATAGCCCTGCCAAAACCAATAAAAAGATTTATTTTTAAGCCTGATCAGTACCACAGAATATTCACAGAAGAGCTTGTGCTAGCATAAGGAGGGAGCATGGAAACAAACAATTGGGAAGAAGGGAAGGACTGCCTCTTTTGATGGCTGTGTTTGCTAAGATAGGCTGAAAGTGTCCTCTGAAGTACAGCTAGCCATCTGAAAATATTTGAGTCACTACACAGCCCAGCTTGATTCCCTCTCCTCTGGAAAACCCAGCTCAGGCTGTCAGTGCTGTTACGGAATCTAAAATTTGGAATGTTTCCCCTGTCTGGATACTTACTTTGGGAGGCAACCTTGAACAAATGTGGTCAGGAAACAGCAGACTGGGTGACACGCCATCACTGCAGGTGGTATCAATGTCTTTGTCAGCTTAGCACACAGAGGAACAGGATCCTTGAGAGGTTTGCTTTGCTTGCCAGCGCCACTGAAACAGGAGCAGGCTTGTTCACATCATAATTGGCTTTTGGCAGCTGGCTCTTCAGGCCATGAAATCTTGACTCATTTCTCTTGCTGTAGTGTTTAGGACAGGGTAACATGGATATTTCCTTGCTAAAGAGAAGGAACTGAGACATAGTCATTGTGCTGCTTTGATGTCAAGGGCTTTGTGAAATATTTGCAAGAAATCTGTGACATTAACTGTGTCATTAACACAGTGGCACTGTAAATATGAATAGGTTGGTGTCTAGCCACCAGAAACATTTTTATTTCAAATGTACTGATGGAATAAAAGTTTATAGCTTCCTTTAAATAAGCAGGTAATTTATCTTGCTTAGACTGTAGAAGTGCCTGTTTGCAGAGAGCTCTTTAAAGTGTCACCTTCAAAGGATGCCCTCCACCTCATCTGTCCAACCTGAGAGATTATTAGTGTGAAGGGAAAAACATACTGCTAGCGAGGTTTCACTTTATGACTTTGTGACCAGACCAAAGGTTTCTGATGAAGTTAATCAGTGTTATTTTGTAATAAGTATCAGCAATGAGCCAAGCAAAAAATGACTGATGTTAACTGGAGCCAGTCTAACCTGGTGGTCAGCAATATTCAGCAGATCACTGCAGAAAGCTTGCCTGGGGTGTGGAGGGTGTGAAACAGCTGCCTGATGTACAGCAAACTGCAATGGCACCAGCAGCTGCAGCTGGGAAAGCCACTGTAGTGCAAGCACTGATGAGGTCTGAGACAGGCTCTAGACATTTATAATAAATTAGTCTGGGATGAAGAGATAAAGAAGACCTTGTAAAATCACTTCAGAAGTCAGAACAAACTGTTCAAAGGGAAGCAGTACCTGCAAGGAGTGTAATCTTAGCAGGAAAAAAAATCAAGGTGATTCTTACTTTGCAAAAAGGTGTTCTTGTTTCAAGAAAGGCAGCAAAATACTTTGGTGTGAAGTATGTCAGAAAGATTTTGGCAAAAAGCAAGACAAGACTTATGAGATCCGTATTCATTAGCTACCATTATCAAAGGTAAAGTATGACCAGAAGTGACAGAGATACACAACTTACCATCACCCACCAGCTGAACTGTGGCAACTCATGTGAAAGTTGATGGACATCACGACTGATGGAAAATAAAACACATATAAAGACAGTGAGACTATAGGCAGAATTAAGTGTACCTTCATAAGACTAAGCTTGAGCTGTATCCTCAGGTACCCACTAACCAAGAATATTCTAGTCCAAAAGTGGTGGTATTTCTGTTGCCTTGAGAGTTGTGTCTAAATATGTAAATATTTGTCTAAATATGTAAAAGTATTCAGATCTAAAGATAAGGCATGATTTAGCCTCAGGGTTTCTCCCCAAACATATGTTCTCAGTAAAAAGCAAAAATTCAAATTAAATTTATGTCTCAGCCTGATTTGACACTTGGCTTTTCCAGCATGTTCCAGTCATCAACCAAAATATGTGACCTTCAGTCTTCCTCAAAACATCCTGTTTAGGAGCACTACAGGATTCCAAAGGTAGCATAACTTAAATGAAAAATGAAATATATATGTTCAACTGCTGCCACATGAAGTGGTTGGTGTTGAAGAGAGAAAACAGCTCTTTCTTCCTTCTGACCATCTTTGGGAGGATGTATTTTCATAGGCAGGGACTTTTCGAGAGCTTTCTACTTCATGTATATGTGTGACATCAAAGAGGCCACAAAAGTGCTGGACTGCTGGATGTAGAACAAAAAAGAAACATCCATCAGATGAGATATGTGCACAACTCTGAACTCATACCTCATCTTTTTTTTCTGTTACCATTAAGTACAATACCAGTTGCCTCACACATATTCAGTCAAGCCCTTACTGTGTCCTCCAAGCACCTGGCAGGTTTGGGCTGCTCTTGCCTCAATTTGAAATTCATTGAAAATATATTAGAAAAGGTGTTTTTGTTTGTCTATGTATGCGGAGAATTACAACCCTTACAGGAGTCACCCCGGTATCCAGAACAGTGCAACAGGATGTGTCTGAGAAACAGGCTGCAGAAGGGCACCAAAACGCTTCCCCTGAGAGGAGCACAGGATGAGAGAAAATGGTTCATTCATTACAGAAAGAATCAGAGCAGGCTAAAATGGGAAAACTAGAAAATGTGAAATTATATAAAATTGAGTGTGATAGGTGTAAGTGTTAATCAGGAGATCATTATCTTCTGTAAGCAACTGACTCACAGATGTTCTGAGCCTCATGAATTGAGACAGGAATTTGTAAGGTAACAACAGCATTACAAAACCTCTGTTACTGTATGTTGCAGTTTAGCGTAATTCATGCACTTCATTTTTTGTAAAGCAGACCTAGGGAAAACAAAGTGCTGCTACACTGAAGAGAGACTGCCTGTTCCACTTTGTGACTAAGGTGGCTGGTGAACCTCCTCAGTCTAAAGTTACACAGAGAAATGCAAGTGTGGAGGCTTTTATTTGTCTCTTTGAATGAATGACATTTCATGTAGAATTAGAGGAAATTTCAGCACAGGAAGAGGGACTGGGCAACTGGCAATGTGAGCTAATAGATCTGGAGAGGACCTCCAGATGTTATAACTCCAGAAGGAACCATTTTTTTACCATAGTGGTAGTAAACTCTATTTTAATACTGCTCTGGTGGGTTACCCTCATGCTCCTGTTGGATGACTATTCTGGAAGCTCCACCCAACACTGAACTCTCAAAATATCCAAGTGAAATTAATTTTTAACAGGTTGGGGCCTGTTTGATTTGCTTCCAGTATAGTCCAGTAGTTTAAACAGAGTTCTCCGTTTGCAGTAGGTACTGTTCTGCAGTGTTCCCAAGGAAAAATCCTACCCTCTTCTAGCTTTCATTTTGCTAGCTAAATAAGCTATGCTATTTCAGGTTTTTTTTCCTCATAGGTTCACTGCAGGCATGTAAAACCTTATGCAAAAATATAGGGAAAACACTGAGAAAGAAAATTTCTATGCATACATACAGGAGTGGAAGGGTTTTTTTCAAAGGAAGTAAAAACAGGAGAAAAGGAAAAAATATGTCTGGACAGAGTAGTATTAGTCAATGTACAGCTGACAAATATGTCTAAACCTTCTAACCTGATTTCTTTGTAACCTGTTTAAGAAAAACAAATGAAGAAGTTTGTTGATGTAGAAACCATTCTTCATAAAATTAGTAGATGTAGAATTGTGAAGAATTGTTTCTTCTCATCTCTGAAGCAGTGATCTGCTTCTTCTGGGCCATTTTGAGGCAAACTAATTTCCCAATACTTGCCCAGAAGACTACAGTGGAACAAAAATACATAGGTATAACTAGAAATAGTTGCTGTCAGTTTCTGTGTAGAAGACTGTTATCCTGTGCTTCACTAGCACTGCTGTACTCACCTGCCAGCCACATGTGCTGATGGCAAACTTGTGACAGCACACCCTGCTGGAGTTGGTGGTGTCTATTCTGATGTGATAACCTGATTCATTTTTTATCCATAGAAAAACAGAAGTGCTTTTTTTTATTGCTTTCCATTATTCTACAGCAAGAAATGTAATAGCAAGCTGATTTAGCACCTGTGCTTGTTGCCCTATCCGTATTTGTACTGTGAGCAGACTACTTCACAGCAGGTCCCACGAGTTTTCTGAAGACGTAATTTTTTCTAAGTGCATGAACTTGTGCATTTGGGCTGCAAGGTCTGACAATGCTAAGTGGCAAAACTCTGTATGGCTCAAATTAAAAGCAGACAGGCTGGGGTACAGACTCAGACCTTCCTTGGTTTTTTGCATTTCATGCTTCCAAAACTGTTGATATGGTCTTGTATTCAAGCTGTGCCCTATCATCACTATGTTGTAGTTGGATCAACGGGAGGGAGTGACCTGGGGGTTTCATCATTGCTTGAAAAGCAGAAGAGAATGCAGATAAACTTAGGCATTTTCCTTTTTGAATGTGTTTTGATTAAGCAATAAAGGTCCTTCCAACCTTAAAATAAATGTCTGGAAAAACATACATAAAAAAATAAGATGACTCTTTGAATAATTTTTAGACAGAGACTAAAACTACCTAAAATGCTTAGCAAGTGAAAAATAAGGAAATAAGTCCATCTTTGGAAGTAAACACATTGTGTAAATAGATCTGTTTAACTAAGAGACATTTCTGTTTTTAACACAGAAATTAACTACCTCTTAAACAAATTACATTTCTAGGCAGAAGGTATGTCACAAATGTAAAACTAGGAGAGTGCAATTTACATTTTGAACTGATAACATGAAAGAAAAATTCCATTTCAATGGCTTATTCAACCTTGTCAGATCTTTTGTAGCTTTGCAGACAGCATCACTGTAACACCATTATTTTCTGTACATGGGTTATTTTCCTCTGCAGTTATTACACAGAGTTCACAAGAGAACAACAAAATGACCTGAATATGCCTCTTGCAGACAGTGTTTTATTCCACCATGAAGCTGCTCGCTGGGTATAGCTGGAAAACTGTGAATTTTGCTCACAGTATATATTGAGTTCTGTATTTTCCTGAAAACCCAGTAACTCCCTTTGTTTAACATATATTTAAATGTATGTCAAGCAGAACAAAGAAAGCCATTCCAACCTTTTTGCTTTGAGGAACAATTACAAAATCTTTGACCATCTGTATATGGGGAGAGGATTCCTAACCTGAACTCTTGGTTGAAGGATATTTGTGGAGAAAACCAGGCTGGTGCCAGCAAGAATTTCACATGGATCTGCTTGAAAATAGTATTTACATTTTATTTCAGTTGTATTTGTGTGCTTATTCTCTTAATAACATTTATAAATTTATCTTTATAAAATTTCATAATAGTATTCCGATTGCTATTTATTTTAGTAAAAAAGGATAATAAAGCTTGCAGTAGGGGGATGTTGAAAAGGATATTAGGAGATTATAGAATAACGATAAAGTAAGAATTGCTGCTGTTCAGGCAGATATTAACTATGCAAAGAAAATTGGAACAAAGTCTTGTGGAGGAAAAAGAAAAGTAAATGGGACAGTAGTGTGAAGAGAATGGGATTAAATCCAGCACAGTTTGCATTAGTTTTCAATTATGATTACAGCAGAAACTGTTCTGGCTCGTAGAAATAAATAGTTGAGCATTGAACTGGGCAAAAAAAAATGGTTCTACAGGCTAAAAAAGGCAGAGTGAAACAGGGTATTCTCCATCCTAGTGCTCCAGCTCAAGATGTCATGGATTTAATTTTTAATTTTAAATGAACATCAAACTGAGTTGCCATAAATACCATGACCATCAAATAGCAAATGAATAGCTTTTCTTTATGAGAAACATTAAAAAATGAGTTGCATAAACATTGCATCCTGTCATCTGACCTCAGAATGCACAAAATTCTGATATCTGACCAAGAAAAATGGAAACTTTGAGCAGTGGTATATGGCATATTTAAGCAAGATCCATATGATTTTTTTTTTTTTTAGATACAAGAAAGTAGAATAGTTTTCATCTACTTACACTGGGAGCACAATATTTGATTTGGTACCACCAGAAAAAAAATCACTATTTAAACTGAGGGAGACAAGATTTAAGAACAAAAAAAAAAAAAAAAATAAAGGTAAAGCAGATAAACAACTGCTCATAGGAAAAGTGGCAGTGGCAGTCACATGGCAGTGGGCAGTCATGAGACAGCCTGGCTGGGGAGGTAAAAAGTAGGACGTTTGGGGATGATGTCTGTGGGTCTTTATAGTTGTTCAGACAAGCTTTTATCACATAACGTAACAGTTATTGCTAAACATTTGGTACTGCATGACATGGACTGTATTTGTGTGTTCCAGGTGTTTGGCACACACAGGTGTTCCCTTAGCAGGTGTCATGTGTGGCATCTACAGTGGCAGTGCCACAACTGGCCACACATATGTTCTTCAGGGAAACCACACAACTCAGTGGGACTTGCTGGCTGAGTCCAGAGCAAATGCCATAAACAGCCAATCTCTTAAGCTCAGAGCTACTTTTTGAGCTCCATGGAGAAGGTGAGGAAGGTGAACCACCTCTGTCTCAAGACAGGTAAGACAGAGGTGACTGAAACAGATCAGGCCAGCAGTGTCACCAGAACATCGAGTTGGACACATCACAGGGTCCACACTCAGCATTTAAAGAAGGCTTTGACTGAGCTGCTCAGTTGTTAGTATCTTGGTATGACTGCTGCCCCTTAGCAAAATGAGACAAGTATCTCCCTAGATGCTGACACTTTTCCACACATTACAACAAAGCATGAGATTTCTACTAATCACTTCACTTGGCTGAATGAGACTATTCCAGTGAATGGCAAATAAACAGACAGAACATAAAGGATTTTGTAAAGCTATTACCATTGAGCTTGAATTTTAAGAAATGTAGAAATGAGGAAAGGCAGACTATTAATTCCATCTAAATGACTGGCCTGATTTCTATTCTAAAAATATATTTTAACTCCATGAAATCACAATATGCATTGATTAGCTCACTGAAATGTAATCTTATTAATGGTTCACAAGGTTGCATTTAATCTAGCCGATTATGCTAGTGCATCTCTGAGTAGTTAGTTCTCTGTTGTTGTGGTTCCTAATGATCTGACTGTGCATTAAAATTCACCAGGTAAAAGTTACTACCTAGCTTATTATTTGTTCCAGTGTTCTGCACACACTAGTCATTTGTCCTTTATTTGAAGTCTTCTGTAAACTTCCTGTTGGTAACAAGCCACCCAACTCCTTGTAGCGTATGCTTTCTGTATGTCAGCATCAGTTTGCAGTCTTCATAATTAACAACAAACAAACAAACAAACAAACAAACAGGTTTTCTTCCCATGGATGCCAGTGTAGCTTGTTTCTGCACTCTCACTCTGTTGATTGCCTGCTTGGTGAAGAGTCCCTGAATTAGTAGCTTCACAGTTCTATTTGCAGAAAGAAATTACAGCTGCAAGACAGGTTTTGCAATGATTTCACTTTCTTTCAGTACTTATTTCTTATATTAATCCCTATTAAGACAAGTAATTGTTTATAGAGAGCAGCTTTAATAGCAGTGCTTAGGTTTTCACTCTGCTTTTGATTTTGTATTTAGAGTCACTCAACTGTGCAAGATTACATTTTCATCTGGAGACTTGTGCTGAGAGAAAAGGAAGGTCATCCCTTGCAAATGGACAACAAAAGCACTTCATGCAGCAATTGCTGGTTTGCTACAAGAGTCAAAAGCCAGCACAATGGAGCTATGGCTGGTTAGGAAAAAGAAAACACGGAACAAAAGAACAATTTTTGCCTGGTTATAAGGAGGTTGCAACCTCACTGAAGCCATTGTAATTACACCAGGGCTGAAATGAGCCACACTGTCTTCAAAGAAGCAAGCTGTATCTGGGAAGAATGAAAAGTGTAAGTAGTTGGTAAAGCCTTTTGAAAGTGCATTTGCTGAAAAGTAACATCTTTTGCCATCCGTCTCTCAGCACCTAACACCACAGAAAGCTGGGAGAGTGCAATGTGTCCATCTTTCTGCTGCCCTCCTCACTACTTGTCTACTTTACTTTCCTGTATCAGGGAAACAAACACTTGCCCCTACCCTATCCAGAAGAGGTTCAGTCTTGCAGGTCTCTGTGAGGGGGGAAGAGTGTTGTAAATCTAGAGCTCTGCAGTAGAAATCAGGGATGCTTGTATACATTTTCCAGATGTTTATTGGCTGTGTGTTTAAGGCTGCATTTGCTGTGGCAGTTCATGAAGCTGTTCCAGATACATCTGAAGGGATGAAGGCTTAAACATTTAAATGGCAGTTTGCAGACAATGGAAAGGGGGAAAAGGGAAAGGACTTGGGGGAATGGGCTGGATTTCAACCCAAGGTCCACCTCCAGCTACCAGTGTGAGATGGCCTAAACTACTCAGTGTTTCCTCACATCTCAGAGGAATCTTGACTATGAAATGCTGCCAGAGTGATGCTTAGTGCACCCTCCAGTACGATATGACATTTCTTAGCAGGACTCAAACTGCTCAACTGCTCTGTGTCAACATACACCTATATCTGGCACCACCAGGATGACTTGTACTCCTGTGCCTAGTAGTTGTGTGGCATTAAAGTGCATTTCAAGTGCTCAGACTTTTTTCCATCTATCAAATTGAGCGTGACCAAGAAGCCAAAAATCATTATAGCTGTTGTTCATATGGTATAAACCTAGAACTGGAATGAAGGATGCTAAAATGCTTGAATTTACTGCTTGTAATTATTTTGTAGCTGAAACAGGTGCCTTATACTAAAGGGTGAATAACAATTTAATATCTGTGTGAGCCACCTCAGGATCTTTTTATTTCTAACTTATGGTGATGAGAATAAGCAGCCAAACCTGGCTGCCATCTCTGGGCCACCCTGTGTAGATGCACAGAAAATAGAGTGAAAATACTATCTCCTTTCCCCGTGAGTGAGGAGACTGTTAGATCAAATACAGTATTATGATATTAGCTATAAGCTGCCTCTGAGGTCACAGTTTCAGGACAACCCTACTGAACCAGAGGTTCTCTGCACCTTAGGGACAGCTTCAGATGTGAGCAGACAGCCCAGAGGCTGGAAGAAAGAGCTTCTGCTATGCTATCTACAGAGAAACAGCAAGTGGACACAACAATAACAGTAATCATCTTGTTGAACAACAAATCAGAGTGGCTGAGGCTAGAAGGGATGCCTGGAAGTCATCTGGTCCAATCCCCCCTGCTAGAGCAGGCTGCCTGGGATCACATCCAGCAGGCTTTTGAGAAACTCCAATGATGGAGACTCCACAGCCCCTCTGAGCAAACTGTGCCAGTGCTCAGTCACTGTCATACTAAAAAAGCTATCAAACTTGGCTTCTACATGGTGGGTCAGATACTTAACTGGAACCATCCTTGCAGTTGATATGGTCTATAGTCCACTCTTTGCTCTGTACTGAAAATTACCTTATTCTCCAGTGCAGTTCAGTGTCCTTTCAAGACCCTGAACCTGCTATTCCCTTATGTTTTATGGGCTGCCCCTGGCTGACAAGAGGGATGGATGTTTTCAGAGTGGAAGAAAACTTCTGTGTTTTTCCCCCCATTCCTACATGTTTTTGAAAAAAAATCCCTAAAAGTCATGAGCCAAACTCTGGGTGTCACACTGTGGTGCCAAGTGAGGAAATCAGTGTACCCAACATTCAGCTTATGCTAGCTCCCAGCAGTGCCACCAGCAATTAAAAAAGGACAATATCTCATGACCATGCTTCTGCTCCCATATTCTCTTTCTAAGCACAATCCACAGGAGAGAGGAGTATTCATGGGACTATCAAATACACCAAACCCTTTGTTTCCATTTATTGCCTGTGCCAGCATCACTGCAGAAGTGCTGTGTACTGGCACAGCCCCCAGGGGAGTGGAGGTGTGCTCCATATGTGCCTCCTCTCCCTGTGGCTTCCCACTGCTCTGCACTGTGTGTCTCCAGACAAACAGCTGCCTGAAGGAGCAAGGGAAAGTCTGCTTGCAGTGAGCCTACAGCTAGGAGCACGTCTCTCCACCCTGATTAAATGCCTGTTTTTTATTCATCGCTCCTTCCTCTCTGATAAACATCAGAAACAGCCTAATTATGTTTTTCTCACTCCCCAACTTGGGTTCATTAATCTTATCTACACGTATCTCCACATTATACCACACAGACTCAGACTCAGATTTTTCAAAGGCTGTTAAGCACCTCATGCATGATGATTTCTATCAACTATGACATGAGCAATTTCTATAAATTCTCATTTTCACCAATCAATTCAAGGACAAGTAGCTTAGAAAAACATAACACAAATCATCTGAGAAGTGAGGTAGACAGTGGAAAGTCTGATTGTCTGTGGTTTTTCAGATTTACAAATTAAGTTTCATACTAAACAGAAAAATAACCTTGAAAGTAAATCAATTTAAAGTCTGTATTCCTCTTACCATTGGAAATTGCTAAATAAAACTCCTAAAACTAAATTAATATGAAAAGTGGCACGTTACATTATTGTCAAAATTCTTTCCCTCTCAGGCAGTGTTTTGCCAAATCAGTACAATTTCACAAAGTTCAGTTTGAAGAAAAACATGTGTTTTAGGGAAATTAAGATCCTGGTCACAGCACAGCCAGTCTAGCCTGAACTGATGTTTTGTATCAGTTGAGCATGTCCATGAATTCTTTTCTGGATTTCTGATGAAAACATGATGTAAGTGCTCCCTTTGGGATTGTTTGAAAGTTTCAGCTCCAGTCCTGTATTTCAATATACTCACTGTGCAAATAGAGACATACATGCCCTTCCTTTCTTTCTACAAAAACTTCATCTCTAAAAATACACTGGATAAAATTGATGAGAGACTTTTTATAGTGGAGTAGCCATCAGGCTAAAGGTGCACATCAATTCCATATACCTGTAATATCCTAGAAAGCAGAGGAAAATTGTGTGCTGTCAGATCCACAGACCTTTTAATAGGGCCTGTTGCTATAGGAAAAGTTGGGGTTTAAATGGTAATGGTTTTAAACTAAAAGAGAGCAGATTCAGACTAAGATAGAAGGAAGAATTTTCTAACAATGAGGATGATGAAACAGTGGAACAGGTTGCCCAGAGAGGTGGTAAATGTCCCATCCCTGGAAACACTCAAGGTCAGGCTAGACAAGCCTCTGAGCAACCTGATCTAGCAGGAGGGTAGGATGAGATGACCTTAAAAAGTCCCCTCCAATCCAAACCATTCCATGATTCTACATGCTCCACAGATATGTGACTGAGAGAGAAACTATAGATCTTCTCTCAAGTGTGGCTGTCAAGATGATGAATATCCTTAGTTACAGAAATGAAGAGGATCACATGGACAAGCTGCTGCAGTGTTCTTTTGCCTGCCAGGAGAGGTTTTCCTGCACTGTTGTTAGTTTATATTTGATGTTTTGCTGAAAATCTGCTCCAGAAAGTGAAATTAGTGTTACCAAAGGATATTTTATTTAGTAGCATGGGGTACTGAAAATGCTATGGCTAGGTGAGAAAATAAATACATAAATATGCATTATGTGTGAAGTGAGACCTTCATGCACAGGGGAAAGCAAAGAGCATCTAATACCACTAAAAGCACTGAATATGACAGAGATTATTAGAGTTACCATTGACATTGTATCCCATGACCTTTTAGTAAATCTGATTGTTTTCACATACTTATAACAATTTTAGATTATTTTCTAACTTTGAAACAGCTCCATGACTGTTAACAGACCTTTGTATTCAAAGTAGTTTTCAATTTCTTTAGAACAACCATTGCTAGTGTATAGGTTGGGAGTCCATACTGGAACTTAATTCCTCTGTAAATACCACCACTTGATCTGTTGACAAGTATATCTGAGTGATGAAGATGTTTAAAAATAGGACTGAGGAAAGTCTGAAGCCATGGCTGTAAGACATGACTTCCTCTACTGCCATGTCAGTATTTCTGAGATTTTTGTTCAGCATGAGGTTGTGAACTGACAGAAATGCTTGATTTATACACCAAATCAATGTAATAGGAATGTTCTGACTCAAGCAAAGCAAGGATGAGTCTGCATTACCATAGATGATTCTCCCCACAGCTTGGATAAAGCATAGCCCAGGAGTAGCTGCTATGAGGAAGAATGCCTTAGCTTCTTTTTCTCAAGGAATTTCCAGAATGCTATGATCTAGTGGAGGTGGTCAGAAAGGAGGGAGATTGTTTCTTGTGAGACACCTTTAATAATGAGAAACATATCCTGAAAGGAACGATTCTGACAGACAGTTTAAAGGCTCTGATGTCTCTGATGCAGAGACTTCAGTAGTAAAATCTCTGCCATTACTATGATCTCGGCTGCTAATGGGGGCATTCATTCAAATGGCAACAGTGTCAGAGCTTTGAAATGGCTCAGTGATGCTCAGCAGCTGAGGCAGGGAAGCAAACTGTGTTCATGTACCTTATTTTTGTTTTGTGTCTTTTTTTTTAATCTGAGCAGTGGATGGGAGGTTTTTTTTAAATTTTATTTATTATTTTCTAGAAGATTTTTTAGGCCAGAGTATCCAGGAAAAAAAAAAAAAAAAAGGCAATCACACAGTTTTTAGCTATGTGCATGCTTCAGTGTTGAGGTAAAATATGTACATCATACTGAGTCACATTTTTAAAATAATCACATAAAATTACATTAACTGGGAACTGTGACAGCAATTTCCTGAAAATTTGACACAGTTATGGGTGTTATGAATGTGGGAGTCAGTTAGATGAGTTTTAGTTCTATCAGGGTGGCCCGCACCCCAGAAACTCCGTTACCTCTCTGGTTTGTTAATGATGGGCAATCAGGTCTATTACAATATGACAGGTTTATTGAATAGACACAAGAAAACACATATGAGACGACGATTTTAACAGGCTATTACTACATTGGATAACACAAGGAAATCTACTAGTAGATATATATATAGTTGTAGTGCACAATAAAGGAACCTATATAATAGCTAGCCAAGAAATAGTAAGATTAGGAGCCAGTGTAGCTTACCAATTAGCAGAAAGTGTACAGAAAATCTCCTTTCCCTCAACTTCATGAAGAGAAGAATACAGAAAATTGACATCTTGGATTTCTGAAGAGAAATCCTCTACACACTCCAGATAATGTGCAGAAGATTCCTCTACCAAAGAAGAAATACAGCCATCTTTTATAGTCAGTAAAATACTATTTGTCTGTCAGTCACAAACTTCAGCTTATCTTTTACATCCTGCCATCTGGCTAAGGATGTTTATTAGCCCTTGCAAGTCTCCTTTCTGTGACACTGAGATCTGTCTTGGCGCCAGGATCAGGAGAGCAGACATTCCTTGGTTTATGCATCAGTTTAAACAGATAAGCTTTTTGGCAACCGGGGGGTGAAAGGTCCTGTCTCAATGGGTGTAAGTCAGGGTGTCTTTCTCCTGAAAACTTGTATTTGAAAAATCTATATTCCTGCACATGCTGCTGGCATAAAGTACGTGCAATGTTAATTGCTATTAATTGACAGTGTGGTATGTTGCATCCACCACAAAATTACCAATTGGGTAATTTTGTTGGGTTGTAGCCCATTGGGTTGGTAGTTGCTCAAATAAGCAGGTACTTTACACAGAGAGAGCTTTCTACAGCCCTTAAATTACTTTCTTGAGACAGTGTCTTGAGGATGCACTCTTGAGGCAGCGACATCTCCTAATGAAATCCTAGCTTACAGATTTTCACTCTTCTGGGTCCCTGTAAAGTATATTTCTTTGTGCTTGAGTAATCCAAGGAGAAAACTGGCCTTTGTCAGGAAGCCAATAGACAATTTAATTTAAAAGCACCCCAAGCAATATTGCAACCCTGACTTTATCCCAGAGCCATCTGCCCAAGCCTCTGTGTCTGGCAAGCTGTCACTAGTGTCCAGGCTTTCCATGTAATTCCAGGCTGTGGTTGATGTGGTGCCACGGGGGAGAGGAACTGACATGACCCATGACTGATTTTGTTCACTGACAGAAGCTGTGAGCTCATGCCTCACGCCTTAGTGCTGAGCCTTTAAAAGCTAAATTACATGTTCAAGTAATACAATTAAACTGCCTCGTGCTATGAGTTGGGAAGCAGGAAATAAATTACATGCAGACAAAACTCAGAAGATCCTTACCATGTGCAAAATATTGGTACGACACGATGCCAGTAAGTTGGCAAGACTGTGTATGCCATTGACATTGAGCATTAAATCAAGATTCAGTGCTGGATGTGGCAAAGATTATGGATTTTGGAAGGTGTTTTATCTCCAGGTTTAACTTCCAAGTCCCAGATCAGGAGAAGACATTGGGAGGATATAAACTGAAGGGAGGAGACAGGTGAAATTCTGTAGGGACTGAGAAAGTTTACTGCCAAAGCAGAAAATTGCCTGGTTGGAAAATGAAGTGCCACAAGCCCTAGTTTATTGTCTTAGACAGCAACCTCAGTGACTGGACTGTGGTAAGCTGACACCTGTGTCTCCCATTTTAGCCCTTTAGAGGTTTTAGAGGTTCTCAATAATGATATTGTGGCAGAGATGTAAATTCAGCAATAGAAAAGCTGCTCTAGCACTTGAGCAAGGCCTAATATAACCTTAAAAGTTGCTAGCATACTGAGTCAATTAATTATTAGAGTGCTATGTATTTGGGCTAGTGCAGTGTCCTGTGTCAGTAAAAAAGCTCTACATGTTCGTAAACTGCTCTTCAGTGGAGCCTTCTATCTTCGAAGGAGCCTCCTGGTGTGTCTGCAGCACTCACAGCACCAGAAAAGCACTGGGGGAAAAAAAAGAAAAAAGTGAAAAGCAAACAAGTCATGTGCATTTTGATCTGCAAAGCAAGAAATCCCTGAGAACCTCTGGAGTCTAATTAGGACTCAGTGCTTGTTACTTGTTCATTTTGGGGGATTTCAGCATTTGTCATAACCAGCCTTGGACCAACAAAGGTGGGTAGGTTGCCACCAGTGCACACAAATTTTAAATTGTCTCTCTGGTGGACAACTGCAGAGTTACAGAAGCAGGACTGGGAGCATGATTTAACTCACACAGCTTGCCAGGGAGCAAGGAGAAAGGAGGGAGAAATAGAGACAAGTGGCAGTAAACAAAGCCTCTGGAGGAGCCTGGTGTATGTGGATTGCCACCACCTCCGGCTCAGGAACTCAGGCTATGAAACTGAGTGACAGAACACAAATCCAGAGATGGCAACCAGACACACATTATTTTGCTTTGTAAGAAGAGGTGACATTTGGTCTATAGATGCATCTCAATGAGAAGTAGGAATGAAAATCTGTCTTAAAATGGCTTGTGACAAAGACAGGATAGTTGGATATTTTATACCAACCTATTTTTCTTGCTGCTGTCTGTAAATATGGGTGCTTAGTTCTTTGAGTTCCTATTTATTCTGTTCTGGTATTATTATCCCTCCATCATTACCAACAAATGGGGAGTTAGCCATCTGGAAAAAAGAAGGAGTATTCTAAATTATGTTTCTCTCTCTACTGTCATGTGAGTATTAACTCAGATAAATGAATTTAAGCTATTCCTGGGTCCATTATCAATCTGCTGGAGAATGAGAGTAAATTACTCTCTAGTTCTTTTAAAAACATACTGAAATGTATGTAGTAAGAGCATCAAATACTAATTGACCCTTCTGAAGGATAATACCAGTCTTTTCAGCACCTGTTCTCAACATTTTTATTTGTCAGTCAGAACTGCAGCTTGCCACAGCTTTTCCCAATGATCTACAGGTGGAGGTGTTTGAGGCAAAATGCTTTTTAGTCATTATGAAATGGGTCATATTTTGTCTGCCAGATCTTCAGAACTGGTATAAACTTCTTCCACTGCCTGCCAAATTTATTTTACTGCTGACCACACATGGATATTAATTGCAACTTGCCAGCATGGTTTTGCTCAAATGAAACATAGTCTTCAATGAGATTCCACAGATACAACCTTGAAAAGTAGTATTTCATGACTGAGCTGATAATTCTGGTAGAGAAAATGGAAAGGGTCAAGTCTCATTCAGTTTTAGAAACA
Organism: Climacteris rufus; assembly: GCA_013398175.1. Classification (NCBI taxonomy): domain Eukaryota; kingdom Metazoa; phylum Chordata; class Aves; order Passeriformes; family Climacteridae; genus Climacteris; species Climacteris rufus. The sequence goes on along the minus strand of VZRZ01004061.1, from coordinate 1,364,792 downwards.
CAAATTCTGCACAGCTTGCAGAAGTAAGGCAGTAATACTGAAGTTATTTGATATAAACTGTTGACTGAGAAAAACCTGTTTTGAGACACTTGGGTCTTAGTTTAGTTAAGTATTTGGGATGCCTCTTATTTAAGTCGTGTAGATTTGGTTTTTTCGGTGGTTTTTTTTTTTTTTTGCTGGTGCTTCAAAGAGGTTATTTTTCAGTGACATCATGTTTAGTGATGTGTGTCTAGATTTCCTTGTGAGCTATCAGCCAACCTTTCAAAACTGAAAGTGAATATGTTTCTCTACAATGAATAGATTTCTTTCCCTATTTATTTTCCTTTTGTTCCTTCTTTTGGAACACATATTTTCCATACATATTTTCATTTTAGATGTACATATAGAGATAGTATATATATAGAGGGAGATTATATTTTTTAAATAACATACAGCATATACCTTGTGTATACACTCCCCCAGTGTAATGCTACAGTGACTTAGGAATTGTACAAAGTGGCCTTTGGTTCTAAGTTTAGCAAAACCATGAGAACTGAAAAGGAAGTACAAATGGTAAATCTAAAGCATCACATTCCCTTTCCCATATGTCTCCTGACTTTTTCTGCATTTTAAGGAGCCTCCAGGGCTCTGCACAATAAATTTTACATAGGTTCTGACATGAATTCTTCCGTAAGGAGTCATGAACCTTGTAGCAGTTTGCTTGTTACAGATCAAAGCAAGGGAAGATGCTGTGAGAGTTTTCCTAGGAGCCCTACCTGCCCTTTCTCCATAGATCCTGCCAAAAGGACATTCATCATTTAGGTTAATGTAGAAATAGGTAAATTGCTGGAAACTGCTAATTTTCAACACTATCAGAAATTAAAATTTTGTTTTGCAAAATTTGATCCATATCCCCTGACATTATTTATTTTGTGGGGAGAAGGGAAGAGGGATTTTTTCTACTAAAAGCTTGTATCTAACTTACACCTTAAATGTTAATCATTCTCTTGCCTAAACAGAGCTCTACTCTTCGTAGGTGTAGAAAATCAGTTAGGCTATTCATTTATGGGATACTCAGTCTTTTGGTGGATGTATCAACAAGACAAACTAGTTTCTGGCCTCAGTTTTGCAGCAATATGATGACAGCAACATTTAGTACCTTATTCTTGTCAGGGAAAGTAAAGGCAAATAAGGAAATCAAAACCCCTTCATAAATTACATTTAAATTCCTAGCAAACTAGTAGAGAATCCTAAGTGAATGTAATCCCACACGTGTAATTTCAATCACAGCCATATCTAGCATAAAAATGCAGAGTTAAAAACCAAACTATTAATTAAATAAATCCCTATAACTAAGTTATTCGGTCCTGGCTCCTCTCATAAATCAAGAACTAATATAACAGGGCCATGATACGTCCTCTGCACCCCAAGTCTCTCCTTCAGGCTGTCCCTTCTATTGAAAGAGGTTGCAGGGGTAGACCTGCTTGCATGAATGCCCCTCCTACCTGCAGTTTGTCTGGTGCATGTCCCCAGCTCCCACAGCTCAGATTTCCTCCAGGTGCTTGGAGGGGTCCTGTCATCCAATTTACAGTCACATCCTCACTCTTTCACCAACTCACACGAACAGGCTGAGACTCCACATCCCAGAAGCTGGGTATTATTTTACTGGTGTAATCATTAGATCCAGCTCCAAACTTCAGCAAAGTCGGTGGAAGAGTCCTGTGACTGTAGGACCTCTGGATAAGCTTAGCATTTAAAGGCAGAAGTTGGCAATAGCCTTAGAATGGATGGGCCTACTGGTGAGCAAGTTTTATAGAGCACTTCTATTCTCTCATCCATATAAACCATGGGCTGAACATACCAATTTATTTTTGCTGCTGGTGAAACGTCAATAGCTACTCTCTTTCATTTAGTGGAAAGAAAGCATGAAGAAGCAGTATGATTTAGCCTTTCTATCTCTGCACTAGATGAATTATAGCTAAAATTATCAAAGCCTCAAGTTCACAGGCAGCATTCACTTCAAGAAGAAATAATTTCTCTTTTTGCTGCTTTTTATATGGAGGTGTGCTAACCAATATTTGTAATATTTTATATTTTTGATAACAGCAACATGTAATAGTGAGAAAATTAAGTGAAGCTCTGCCAGTTTTGTACAAGATGAAAACTCCAGACTTTCAAAGGGGAACTATTGAAAATGCAAATAGTTGTGTCTAATATAGTTCTTCAGATGCTAAGCCTCCAAGATTTTTGGCATCTTCTAAAGATGATGAAGAGCACTGATTTATTTTTTTTTAATCGGCTGGGGAAAGCAAGAATGACTCTGTAGGCAACTGGCTGTTGATGGAATGAGAAGGACATTTTCTGTAATTGGATCCCTTGATGATGCAGATTTGCTAAGAAACATGATTCATTCCTGGCAACTGCGACTTGCTGTCACCATGTAATTGCCATGTCCTGCCTAATGCCTGAGGAGGTAAGAACGTGGTGAGTCTTCCTGTCTGATGACTGTGCAATTACCATATGCAAAATGCAACAGCAAGGGAAATTAAGGCAATTCTGCTACAGGGTGAGATAGGGAAATATGCAGAGTGAAACTAGCTCAAGAGGGGTAAAGAAATGTAGTTGAGCTTCTGGCATCCAGGCTATTAAGTCAGTAGCTGAAAGGCCAAGATGTTGCAGTAGGATCATCATACTGCTTTCATATAAACCTTTCCTTGTCAGAATACATGCCAGTTCTGACACTAAAGACCAGGGAGATGGAAATGAAACATCTAGATGTGGGTTTGGGACACCTCACTGCTCAGAATCTTAATTGCACTGGGATTTCACTGGTGAAGGCCCTGATCTGCAGAAACCTTCCATATCTCCCAAAGGCATGTGGTCAACAAGCAAGAGAATGGAGTGTTAACTTTCCAACTAACACTGGGATTTTAGGCAGTACTAAAGTTTCTAAATGCTTTTGTAGCTATAATCCTTCATTAAGTGTTATTAATGTATTATAAATGGGTTTTAATTTAATATTTGAATAATAGACACATTATTATAATTGATTTAGGGAAACTAAAACTACATTTATCCAGTCCTTAATAGTAAATGCTGTCTGCCACTGTGTGTGATATTAAGGTCTTCAAACTAGTACCTCACTTTTACCTACATTATAGAAGAATGTGAAAAAAATTTCTCTAATTTATTCTTTTTAAAACTAGGCTATCAAACAACAAAAATAAACACATGTATTTTTCTAATTAAATGAGTAGGGCAACCTCTACTTCATTAAAAAACAAAGCAAAGGAAAATCTCACAGTCAATAATTCTACTCTGGGAGAAAAGAGAGGCAGAAAGTAATATGAAATTCTGTTAGTACATGCCCATATATATGAGTGTGAGAGTAAATGCCTCCCATAATGAAACTGGACAAAATTATGTATTTCTGCACACAGTAGACAGAAAAAAAAAGATGTCTCTTATTCAAATAAATTTTCCAGGGCAGCCAATTAGTACATTCCTAAATAATGTGTAACATTTCTTTCCAATCTATTTTATTTTTTCTTCCATAATGTTTATTCCTGCATGTTTCCCCATACATTGTGTAAATGTGTATATCAGGTTTATTTGTATACTTTCTTACACAGAGTCAGAGGAAAGAGTCACACTTCTGAGCACATCTAAAACAACTATCCAATCCTTTTGTAAGGGGTACCACTTTTTTGGCCTTGATAAGATGAAAAAAATAAATTGTGTGTGTGTGAATTCTTCTTTTATGCTAGTCATACAGCTATGGTATGGATGTGTATATAAAGAGAAAGAGAAGATCACAATGCAGGATACTTTATTAACTGAATGTGTGTCATCCATTTGCTGTGCCACTAAGGAATAGGAACATTGTTTCTGCATCAGGTCTTGTAGGACTCCTGCTTCCCCTAGGGATGCAGAGAATCTAGCCAGGTTGGTATAAATTAATTAAGTTTTTTAAACTGTGTTGTGGTTTCAGAGTTAAAGGTCAACTGTAGCACCTCCCTATTTCCATGGAACATGTCCACAGAGTTCAAGACTAGGCAGTCACCTTCCTCTTCCAGCATCAGCTGGCTACCAGGAATGCTGCTGGTTCATTACCTGCTGAGCACAAAGACAGGCTGTACAACAGAGTAGTTACCATACATGCCAGGGCAACACCCTTCCTCTTCATGGTTGACCTTGTTGTCATTCCTGTTGATATTTCCTAGTCCAGTATGAATTTACTGTCATGTTACTGAAACATGAGAACAGCTGAGTTGAATATGGTCAAATTCTTTGCACCAGCCGCTCTCCTTTGAGCAGGCTATTTGTAATCACTGCAAACACAGAAAACAGGCCGACAGCCATGACATAACTTTGGAGTCCAGCATGCTGAGATTTACTATCTTTCCACTCTGTTTCCTTCCTGCTCAAGGAAACAGAAGAGACAAACTAACAGAAATATTTTCCTCTGCGTTGGGAAAGAATTTTGTTTTCTACAGTTCTCCCAGAATATTTCAAAATCCTAAAAACTGCTGAGCACTGGCTGCTGTGCAGTAAAGCAAAGCACATGTGCAGGTAAGTTTATGCATGCATTTCAGTGTTTTGCAGGATGGAAAGTGGAGTACAGCATTTTGCTGTACAAGGGATAACAAATTACTAATCCAGTGAAGAAACATTGAAAGTTCAGGTTTAGGATTTTCACTCAAGAGCAGTCAAAGGAATTGGACTTTAGTCAGATGATCCTACAACACACTAACATGCAGAGGATTGCTCTGTGTATAAAAAGCAGTCCAAAGTGTTTTCCTAGAGAACAGGAAGGGGTTTTTTCTTAGAGTTGGTGGCAAAGAAAACCATTCTTGAGTTTTGCCCCTCTTTCTATAGCATTGTGGGTGTTCGTGGCACAGTGAAGTACCAAGGTCTCTCTCGACAACCTCAGATGAAATAGGAGCCGCAACATACTGACGTTTTTAATAGCCACAGGTTTTCTAAACAGGTGAGTACTCATTAAGACTACCAGAGGGAGAAGCGTGAGCTTTCCATTCTTCTTCATTAAAGGACTTAAGTCACCTCAGAGCACTTAAAACCCTCACCCTATTCTCTCTGTCCTTCTCCCGTTCTCTTGCTTTCAAACCCACCTGATGCTATCAATAAATAATTCTAATGTGGGCACATAAGAATGTCTGTCATGCACAATTTTGGGATTTTAAATGTTCCTTTCATAGATCTTTCATTAAGTCTTGCTAGAACAGGGACTGAGATGGAAATAGATAATAAACTCTCTGATTATAGAAATTTTCTGGCAATGCATTGAACCATCTATAAATTCTTGTTGAACTGTAGGGATCATAAGTAATTCAGGAATACGAAAGAGCTACTTAACTTATACTACTAGAATTCATTAGTTTGCTCCAAAACCCTGGCTAGGAACAAAGGCTGTCATTTCAGGACACTGGAAGGGTGAAATACATGGTGAAAATAATTAATTCTGAAGCTTGTGACCTGAAGGGAATTGCATAGTATATATACACACATTTAACATTTAGTTTTACATTCATTTCTTCAACATGCTAACACATACAAAGTATGACTGACTTCTAAGGCTGTAAGTCAAAAAAAGACAGTCTAATAAATTGTTTTAACACATCTAGTCTTTTATGTGCCAACCCAAGTAAGAAGAGTAATAATACAATATTGTAATAATAACAGCACTGAACTAAAAGGCAATCTCTAAAAGCCATTCCACAGGGTTATAAGATTATACTACTTAAGTTAAATGGAAATAGAAGTCACCAAAATTTTCTGCTGCACTATCTAGGAAGAGCACACCATCAAAAATAAAAAAAAAATAAAATAATCTATCCATATGTCCAGTCCAGGAGTAAAGGGAACAAAAGATTATATGAGATGTCTGTGGTATTTGAAGTGGCATGGTGTATCCACACTTGTAGTGGAAGGAACTCCTGCACAGGAATTATTATGATATTAGTATGTATCTTTCTCATTTCTCAGAACCTGTCTGTTGACCTAAAATACTAGCCAGTACGAGCCAAAGGTAAAAATCTGCCTGAAGCTAACATTTTCTTTGAAGTGTGGAAAAACAGAAACAACAGTTTTCTATGTTCCTGGCTGTATCAACAGAATTGCGCAAAATACCAGGAGAGGTGAGAACTTTTGTCCCACACAGATAGTTCATTAAGGTATTGGCACAGCACAATTTGGCTGCACTTTGTCTTTTTTTCTACAGGTTCACAGGCCTGTTCTTTCGAGATCCTGCACACACCCTGTTGTTAATGTCACACACAGATGTCAGGGGAAATTATTCCCCTAACACAGTGCCTTGGTATCCTTGTTGTACTGTGTAGTTCAGTGGCAGAACTCCAGCGGTCAAGATTTTACTGGAGCACAGTCAGGGTTCAGGTTGTAGAAGTTAATATTGGGCTAAATACCTGTGAATAACCACTGCCTAGGCTGAGAAACAGAAAGTATGGACATGTTGGTATTCTGGCAAATATTCTTTCTGCTTTTCCTAAACACAGACACTTAAATGGGTGCTGATACCACTTTCCTAGACAGCTCACCTAGGATCTTGCTCATTCCAGGATATCTTAGCTGATATATCCTAATATACTCTAACCTATAAATACTGGTATATAAATGCTAGCATACTAATTTAGGTTTCTCCACATATATCTCCACAATTAAAACAGTCTTTTATGTCATTTGATAAGGTCATATTTTCTGAAGGCTCTTGCATCATTCTTGAAAGCGGCTTCAAAAACTTTTCTAAATGCCTTCCATCAAATGTACATTTATTCAGGTCTACGTTTATCCAGTGAGGCCCAGTCATCATATGATTAGGAAAACTTAAAAATGCCTCACAAGAACTGTTTCATAGTCCTAAACTTCATCAAGTTTAACGACACCATTTGGAAAACATATTACAAGAGTGCCTTTAAGACCTTAGATTAGTTTGTCAGTATCTGAAGGGAACCTACAAGAAGGTTGGAGAGGGACTTTTTATAAGGGCATGTAGTGTCAGGACAAGGGGGAATGGCTTGAACTGAAAGAGAGCAACAGATGAAAAGCCAAGATGGTCAATTGTGTTTCAGTGAAGGCTGCAGGTGCTGCTGTCAAATGGGTAAGGTTTCCATGTGCACAATGCTAGTCTTCTTTTTGTTGGTGGAGAAAGCCTTGCCTCTGCACTGCTCTGTAGGGGTTGTGAGAGCCTGGGCTAAGGATGCTGCACAGTGTGCTGGGCTCAACTTCTTACCAGAGCACCAGGCGAAGGTGCCTTTGGAGTTAGTGGTGTAGGTGCTGACAATTCACGATAAGATCACCACCTGCTGGTATATGAAAATGCTGGCCACAGCTTAGGTACCTATGTCTTGTACCATGCCTTTCACCTTTTGTCTGTCATTACACCTGTTTAGATATATCTGATCAGGCAACCAGCAAAAGCTGGGCTCCTTTGCAGTTTCTCAGGACCTGGCAGGGATCTTCAGTATCATCTTCTGCTTGCTAGAAGGTCAGACTTGGCTCAGCAGCTCAGAATTCAAAGTGTGCATAGGGAAGTATTAAGTAGTGTTTTTGGGGTTTCCTTCTTGGTTAAGGACTTGGCTGTCAGACAAGAACTGCTGTGTTCAGAAATTACAGGCACACATAGTACAAAAGAGTCTGCTTGGAAAATTTCTGATAAAATTTTAAACATCTGAGAAAGAAGCAGAGACCTTGAGGAGCTCACAGGTGCCTGAAATCTGGCTACAGCCAATCCTTTGTTTTAGGAAGTGACTGTGAAGCTGAGGAGGCCTTGACTGTAGCATTTAGATTTCTTTCCAGAGATCTGGATGCAGTGAAGTGGTGTGATTTAAGCACAGAGGAAAACCCTCTGCGCAGTGTTCTGTGCTTGCAGCAGGGAAAACAGCTAGCACAGAAGCTCCACTTCTGGGCCAACACATTTATATATTTAGATGTCTATGACCTGCTTCTGTTCTCTACAGGAACCGAGGGACAATCAGCACCTTTGAAAATTAGGCCACACTGCTTTTCTGCCTTTGAGTGGATAATCAGAATTGCTTGAATGGATTCCTAGAACTTCCCTGAGCTTAAAGAAAGATGGGAAATTACAAAGAGGGAAGTTCTCAGCATTTAAAGATGCTGCAAATATCATCTTGCAAATTTAGTGGATTATTCCCACAATAGAATTGTTGGGATGGAAAGTCTACCAGTTCCCTTCTTTCTGACAGTGCACAGCAGAAATGTGCACTGAATCCAGCATTTTCCTACCATGTTTGCATTTAGTTTGGACATAGAGGACATGTGAAATTCTCATGTGGGGTTCACAGAAACTGGAAACAATTGCTTAAGCATAGCTTTTACTTTATCTGCTGCTCCAACTGAATTTCCATGGAGAGATACCAGACACAGTAAGGCTCTCAACTCTGCCTTATCTGACATTATCAGCTAGTTTTTGTTGCCCATAAGCTTGCAAACAACATGTTTATGTTAGAAAAAAAAGAACAAGTGAAATAATGGCATTTTAATGGCTAAAACATAAGTGCTCCCTGTGCTCCCTATCTCTCTGTGGCACCTGTTGTCAGCAGCAGTTACAGGAGTTGAAGCTAGAATTTACAGTTATATGAGTCATTTAAATAATTTATGTACCAAAATTTGTATTACTAAAATATATCCTTAGGGATATTTCAAAGGCATAAATACTTGCAATTAATGCAAAAAAAAAAAAAAAGAAAAAAAGAAAAAAAGAAAACAAAAAAGAAAGAAAGTAAAAAAGAAAACCAACAGGATATTGTGTTTTGGGGTTTTTTGTTTGTTTTTTGGTTTTTTTTTAATAAACACCTTTCAAATTGCAGTAAATTGGATAATTTTGCTGGCAATAAGGGAAGGCATCCGGCTGATTTTTTTTTGGCATTCCCACCATGGTTTTTCATCAGACAGGGAAAACCGTGAAACAACAGGCAAAAACTAGTTTTTCTGAGTGAGAGGTGAATCTCACTTGGCATCTGATCTGACCTTCATAACCCAAATATCTAAGTGATTCACATTCTTTAATGCATTTATCCTCACAATGAACCTTTGAGATAGGCGACAATCTGTCTGTCTTACAGAACTATGCTACATCAAAGTTAAAAACTGCTCACAATTAACAGACAGGAGCCTGCTGTGGATTTACTCATTAAATCATCCTAATAACTTGGTGGACTGGGTATACCCACTCTAATTAAAGAATTTGAACTTTCTTCTGCAAAGAATTACTCAGGTATCACTAGAAGACAAAATTCCATGGACAATCATATGCCCAAGAGACAAATGGCTTTTTTACATCACTGAAATCTTACTGCTGTGTTACATTTGTACAAAGCAACACTTGGCTTTGCAGACCAAAGATGCTTTGCCTTTCTCTCACAAATGGCAGTATCATAGAGCGGGAAAAATCTGCCTTTATAACATCAAGGTTTTGTTCTTCCTAGGAGAACCATGACCATCAAATACAGTTCAAGGAACAGTGATGATTGCATCAAATCTAGCACCAGAAGACAAATATTTTCACATGAACCCTAGCTGTGTACATCCCCCTGCAAAGCCACCAGAACAGAATCTGTTACAAGCAGATTTTCTATTTTACAGTGACACCTGCAGTGTTAGGAGGAAAGTGCCACTAGCAAGAGTAGCGCTGTTCAGTTGTTTCATGTTAAGACACATGCTGATTAGCTTTGAGGGCAGGCTGTGATCCAGCACAACACGACGTCAGGCTTGGAAGACATTTTCCAAAAAGCACGGTCCACCACAAGCTCATTTATAGGCTTGATTAAGAGCTCAGGCTAATTGCTAGGTCCTATTAAGAAAGCCAGGATTTTTCCTCTCCACTCCCTGCAGCAGGATGAAATCATATCTTTTTGAAGATTCCAAGCCTTCCTTGGATTTTCACATTTCATTAGACTCACAGAATGTATAAGGTAGTAAAGGGACCAATGGTGATCATCTAGTCCAACATTCCTGATCAAGGGAATATTAATTAGGATTGTGTTCAGACAGCTTTTGAATATCTCCAGGGAAAGAAACTCTGCAACCTCTCTGGGCAAAATGTTCCAGTGCTCAGTCACCCTCACAGTGAAGAAGTTCTTCCTCATGTTCAAATGGAACTTCCCATGTTCCAGTTTCTGTCTATTGCCTCTTGTTCTATTGCTTGGCACCACCAAGAAGAGCCTGGCCCATTATTGTGACACCCTCCCTTCAGATAGTTATTGATAAGATCCCTCTCTATCCTCGCAAGGGATCTGCTCCAGTTCCTTAATCATCTTTGCTGCCTTCCACATGGAATCCAGGAGCTCCATGTCTCTCCTGTACTTAGGAGCCCAGAACTGGACACAGCACTCCAGATGTGACCTCACCAGTAGAGGGGCAGGATCACCTCCCTTGACCTGCTGGAGGTGGTTTTCCTAATGCATCCCAGGACACCAGTGGCCTTCTTGGCCACAAGGGCACTGCTGGCTCATGGACAGCTTGTTGTCCACCAGGAGCCTCAGACAACTGAAAGAGAGAGATAACAATTGAAAAGTCCTCTGGAGAAATCAGAACATCAAAAGAGACGTTTCAGGCCAAAACATGCAATTTACATTGTGCAATTGCCCAAGTTTCTCTCAAGGGACAGTCTAGTTCTTTAATCTTCATGTTGTTGCTGTGGCAATTATGATTTTCTTCTATAAGGCTAGTCACAAACCAGTAAAGACTCTTTCATATCACCCAATTGAGATTTGACAAAGGGGATATGGTTATAGATGGGGTTTTGGGAAGCTTGGTCATGCTTCCTGGCTTTACTGGAAAAATGCCTTTTCCACTGCTGCTTGCCTCTCTTTTTATCTCCATTGCCTGTTGAGCCTGAAAGCCCTAAAGGTCAATGATGGCTTACATGTTTGTACAACACTCGACATTCTGTAGCCCTTATCTCCTGTGTTGTGCAATTCTTTACTGACCATAGTTTTCATTGCTTACCTGCAAGAACATTGTGAGAGGAGTTTGGACAAATGTATACTTCTACAAGGTATTAAAGGACCTGATTTAATAGCACTTTATAAGAATTTTCCTGGTTTTCCTACAGAAAAATGTAATCATTCCTGTGCAGGCTTTGATCAGCTTTCAAAGCTGTTCTGTAAGTGGAGCAGCATCTCTGTGTCCTGCAATTAGGTTGTCTGATGATTCAAACTCTTCAAAACATTTTCTGTGTGACTCAAAGAATTAACTCTTTTACATTGCTTAACATTTTTACGTTCACCAATCACCCCAGAAATCCTTCCTGCCTTGTGGTCCCACTGTAACAACTTCCATAGGCTATCCCCTCTACAGGGACCATTGACACGTGTTGTCTTTGATTGTTCTATTTCAGATGATGATGATTATTATTTTTACGTTCTTCATAATATTACATATTTACCCAGTTACATAGCCACATTTTAATTTCTTGTCTTGCTACATACACTCCCTTCATTCCACTAAATCTTCTTTCACAGAACACAGGGTAGTTTTGATAAATATATAATGTATCAAAATATATATATGTATTATCCTTGTCTACTAATTTGACTTTCAAGTCAGTGGTGCCATTTCTTATCAGACACTGACTGAACCTGGTTTTCTATTCTACTCTAGTGAATAAGCAGAGCTGGGTTTGTCTTGGAGAAGGCAGGAATAGCTACACTTGGAGGAGCTGTATCAGGAGACATTTTCAGGTCCGAATTCAGCTGAATATGTGTAAACTAGCTGCCCTTTGGGTCTGAAGTTATAGTGGTTGGAGTACTTGCCTAATCTAATCCTTTATAACTTAAAATATGCTCTTCTTTGTTCTGCCGGTCCCAGATACTACACGATTAGACTAAAATGTGAAACCCTTGTTGCTTAAGCAGTGTTTCACTTATTCCCTGAAATAATTATTTCTGTTTTCCTGTGGAGGTTGAGGTGGGGAACCAGGCAGGTTGAAAAGACAAAGGACAAGGGGCAAAACAAATAATTTGTTTTGAGTACTTTGCAGAAGTCCCAGAAGGAAAGAAAATGCATTGAAAGCTCATTTTACCCTGAATGCTGTATGCCCCTACGTGCTCAGGACACAGGTGAAAAGACAGTAGAGAAGTAAATTACTTCTAAGAGTTGCTGAGCAAGTTAATGACAGTCAGAAACAGATCTCGATCCAGTGCCTGGAACACATGGGCACAGTGGGGATGTCTGCAAGCCTGTGAGACCCTGACCGCACCCCCTGGATAACCAGGAGAAAGTAAATTCATTCTGGATCTGAAAGATCATCTTTTTTGAAAGTGTGACATGGAAGAGCTCTCTAGATTTGCTGTGAAAACAAAGTAAAGCTTAGAAAGCAGAGTAAAGAAAGCAGAGTGAAGCTTACCAAGGGGCCTCTCAAACACACGCTAATTTAAAAGCACAGATTTATATGATTTAAATGGATGACTTTTTGTAGCAATAGCCTTCTTTGTTTCCACCCTTTTTTCTTGTTTGGGTGGTTTGGGGTTTTTTGTACCTAGACTCCAAACAGTGTGAGATGATGGCTCTGACAACAAACATCCTACTGTGACAGTCACTTGGTAACAGTCACCTCTGGCCAGAAAAGACCAACCCTTGTTCTGGAGCCATACAGCACTGCTGCGCAGGTTGGTGGGGACAAAATTAAGATCAGAGTGCATCAAAACTGGAGACAAGTCAAAAAGGAAGTAGGCTGTAGAATTTTCATCTGATGATTTCTGTGAAAACCTGTGAAGTTCCTTTATTTTTCCTACAGCAAATAGGACAGACATCATTTTTTCTATTAGTCTGTGGCTCACATCTCTGATGGTCGGAATCACATAGGGATTAAGATGCCTAAAGGTGTTGTGGAGGGCTGAGAGCACATAGCTACTCGGCTAATGCAAAGGAAAGCCACATGCAGCCCATCAGCTTTGGATTGCTCTCAGTCACATGAGATGGACCAGGACAGGCATATTGGGCAGGACAGAGCTGAGGATGTCAAACTGAGCTAGTCAGTTCAGCGGGTAGATGAAACCTGAGGTGCTGTTCAGCAGGAAAGGAATGAAGGCAATATTTTGCATCAACTGAACATTTTTAAAGATTAAATAACGATTTCCAATTAATAGCAACACTCACCCACCATATACCCTGTGCCTCTGTAGGCCACAGCTTCTAGTAATTAGCATTAGTGTGCTCCATAATTACCTCTCAGCAAAAGCCATGAAGTTTCTCTCTGCCTATAGTCAGAGGTAGGTAGATAATACAGCAGTTTCCCTTGTGATGTTGTATATGATAAAACAAAAACAAAAACAAAAAAAGATTAGGCCCTTGTTTCTTCTAGTAAGAGGTGTCTCTGTCAGCAGTAGCCTGGTATTTGGGTAGAGATGTGCGCTGGTTTCTGTAAATCACACCTGGATGTAAATTGAACCCATAAAGAAAACACATTCAAACAGTTAAGGCAGCACATTTTAAAGTACATTTAGTATAACTCCTGCAAATCCCCTCGGTGCTGTGCTTTGGTGCTGTGTTGGAGCAGGAACACCAAACCCAGAGGCCGCCAGGAGTGGTTTTGGCCCAGGAGCACATCTCACTGCTTGGCTCCCTCAGTGGGAACCCTGTGCAGCTTTTCCAGCCAGCACCAGAGGAGCCAGGAGCTCTTTGGAGAGGCACGGGAAAATGCCTTTCAAACTCCTCTAGATGGCATAGCACCTTGACAAATCTGGGAATGAACAGGCTTGGCAGACAGAGAGAGCCATAGAGCCTCCTCTTGTCTCCCGAGAATGGCTTTTCCTGCTGAATTGTGATTATTTGTTCTAATTTCACTGTTAGGATGGAGCTCCTTCTTAAGGCAAGGTAGGCTTTTGTGCCCAAAGCCTTGCCCTCCCCATCAGCCTCCCAGGGCATGCAGTGTTTTTGCTGTCAGCTCTGGGCAATCGTTCAGGGATAGGGCACATCCCACTGGTGGTTATGCCTTGTGTAACATCTGGAAAAGATAAAGATTAAAATATTGAGCAGTGTCGCATTCTTCTTACTCTGCAGCTGTGCTCAAAATTCAGCAAAGAGTTGCTATTCAATCAAATACCTAGCTTTCTAATACAGGCAATTTTTTTCATGAGAAACCAGATTTCATGAAGCCACTAAGTGGCATTGCTGTCCTGTAAAAGCAGACCTGAGGGAGACACACAGAATGGCTCCTACAGAGCTACAAGCCAGGTTGCTTCTTGAGTTTCCTGAGGAAAGCAGTCAGACCAAGCACATCCAGCTTTCAGTAATATGACCTCTTCAGTGCCAAATTCACTTGCAATGGTTTGTTCATCTGTTGAGCCCCATCTCTTTGTTCAGAAGTTTCTGTCTCATTTCTAGCAGTGGATCAGGAATTGCTGCAACTCTCACCCCTCTTGTAAGGACAGAAGAGCTGTGGGGGTTTTTATAACCTCAGCTGAATATGGACTGTCATGCCAAAATTTCTTGGCTTTATTAGTAACCCTGGCTGTCACATCTGCCACTCAACCCCAGTGAGAAAGAAACTTCTTTTATCTCCTAGAAAGTTCTAGGGACTGGTCCTAGTTAAACAGTTAGCAATTATATATTTTTCCCCAGTAAATGCCTATGCCAGGCTCTCTGCCTTCCTAAATATTTTGTTTACAGTTAAAACAACAGTAATCTGGGGGAAGGATCTTTCCATACAGATAATGGACTAAACTGTACCCACACTGATACAGAGCACAGGAGATTTACAGAAGGCTAATCAAATTGAGATGTGCACCAAAGGGGAAAGTACATTTCCCTTGACCACACAGGGTTCATCAAAAGATAATGAATATGCAAATGACTTTTGACGTGCACAGAAAGTTGTGGGCCCCAATTGCACTAGCTCTACTAAAGCAGCACTTCCTCCCAAAGTCACCTTGGCCACTTCGCTGGTCTGAGAACATATATAAATACATATGAGCAAAGTGTCCTTCACCAAGGCCGCTGCTGTTCTTTAACATGCAAAATATTATAGATCATTTCTAGAATACCCTGCTTGAAGCACAAGGGAAACCTTAAACCAGACTATTTTTAGAAGTAATATTTCTCAAGGCACAATAGATCTGGAATCAAAACCAAGCAGAGGTTGTTAATTTGTGATTGCACCAGCTTCCCTTTGAGTGGCAGCTTGTTAAGGTACAGAGACTCTTGATGTGTGAGCTGAAGTGTGAACCAAGAGCATCATGCTGATTGTTTCCAGTTTACGCTGTTCACTTATTTTGCACTAGATGTGCTGCAATACAAGCACATAGAAAATAAAGAAATGCATGATAGGCAGGAGGAGAGTGATGAACTGAAGTCTGTCTACTTTGAACAGTTGCAGTGTTTGAAGACTCCCAAGTATTACTGCACATATTCTTCCCTCTGGGTCAAAATCATATTATCATTTGTGCTTACAACTTGTAAACCAAAGCAGAGTCATGCATTTTCCTGTATGCTCTGCTGCTGTCTGGTTGTAGAGAGCTCCATCTGCTATAGCTTTTTTTCCTTACACCACATAATGATGGTGTATTAGTAATCAGAAAGCAGCTATGAGCTGTCATTCCAGGCACCACCTGTTTTCAATCATGTATGGGGAGATTTTGTATAAAATGAATAATTTAAACGCTCATCCTCTTTGTGCACTGCAGCCACCAAAGTCCCTTCTCTCTGACCTTCTTTCTCTAGGTGGCTAAAAAATGGAAGATTTTCCAGTACTTAAAGGGGGCTTACAAAAAAAGAGCGGGATACATGGGCAGATAGTGGTAGAACAAGGCAGAACAGTTTTAAACTAAAAGAGGAGAGATTTAGATTAGATGTTAGGAAGAAGTTCATTACTGTGAGGGTGGTAAGGCACTGAAACAGGTTGCCCAGAGAAGTTGGGGATGCCCCGTCCCTGGGAGTGTTCAAGGCCAGGCTGGATGGGGCTTTGGGCAACCTGATCTAATGGCAAATATCCCTGCCCATGGCAAGGGAGTGGGAACTAGTTGATCTTTAAAGTCTCTTCCAAATCAAACCATTCTATGATCTCTGCATCAGAACTTTCAGCAAAACTGCATCAGCCCTAGTAGTAGCAGAGGTTTTTCAAAGAAAAGCAAAGTGTTTGCAATGTTTAACCATGCCATCCTGCTGTTTTGTATGCTGCTGCTCTCTGTACACTATCCCCAGTAATTCTGAGAAGTGAGTGTTACAGACAGCCAAAATTGGGATTGACTTTTTTATATTTAAATTGTTAATTAAATTAGTATGAGTTATAGTATTGTCCTGTTATAATTGTTGTTTGTTAATGTTGTTATAATATACCTTTGAGTTAATTCTATGGTTTTTTATTATTTATTTTATCTTTTAATTGTTTCAATGGGATTTAATGGGGACAAGATGGTTGCCAGAGACAGAAGGCCACCTTCCAGAACTTTCCCTACACAATGTCAATAAGGGCATCAATCAAGCCAGACCCCGCCTAATTTAACAACTGAGCATGCTCCCTGTGGGCGGGATTGAGCCAGACCGCCCCAGACAGGTGAAGCAAGGGGTGGGTCAGTAGCACCAAGACCCAGGATTGGAGGAATGTAACAATGCCCTTGATTGATACTGGAGAGGGATAAAAGGAGCTGCACAGGCTCTGGAAGGCGTGCCTCTGGTGAGACCAGCCATGCACCCAGCGCTGTCCTTGGTATTGTGAGCATCCCCTGTTGTTAGTTTTATTTTTATTAATAAACAGTTAAATTTTTATGAAGTGAGGCATCGTTTCTCACATGAGGCACGCTGTGACTTCACTTGCAGGATTTGTTTTGCATCTGTAATTGCCCAGGTTGCATGGATGAAGTTGGTCCTACATCTTTGGAGAGCCCCACTCACTGCCTTTCCAGGTTAATAAAGGGACTCAGGGGTTTAAAAACAACACTACTGCCAGAATGCTCTGCACCTGTTATTGCTGCAAGTAACAGCTCACAACACCCAGGCGGGCCAGCAAACACTGAATCAGCCCCTGTCAGGCTCTGGGGAGTGAACAGATGCTTTTCAAGCCTCATTTGCCCCTACTTGCTGGTCTTCCACCATGCACAGCTCAGAGTGGTTGTACAGCTGGGACTCGGTTTTATTCAGAAAGGAGCTAAGCACAGAGACACAGCACTGTGTCTCCCCTCTGCCCCCACCCTGAAGGCATCAAGAGAGCTCTGTACCTGTC
This sequence comes from Climacteris rufus, assembly GCA_013398175.1. Lineage (NCBI taxonomy): Eukaryota > Metazoa > Chordata > Aves > Passeriformes > Climacteridae > Climacteris > Climacteris rufus. The sequence goes on along the minus strand of VZRZ01004061.1, from coordinate 1,347,598 downwards.
AGGTAAGTCATTGGTGCCATCTACCTGGCAAGGCTAAGCCACTAACATATGTAAAAACAGCAGTGAAAAGGAAAACAAGATGGACACGTGGGTGCTGCTTTGACATAACTTTGATTAGAAAGAAAGTAATGCTAAACTGCTGAAAATGTTAGTCACTAGCAAAACAGTTGTGATGGGGAGTGTCTGGATGAATAATTAAAACTGTGTCCCAATACACATTTATAGTTTAAATCCCATGCTAATCCTAGCAGTACAATCTATTGTATGTGAGAGAAAAGGGGTGAAAAAAACCCAACCCTGACTTCAAGCTAAACAAGTGTCTCCTCTGGAAGGTAATTAACAGCTGGTCTCCATGAAGCCTTTATCACAAAATCAATAGAAGTCAGTTCTGATTTGCCTTGTTCTCCTTTGTGCTGCTTTCACTGTTTATAAAAATGTTTGTGGGTTTGGCTGTTGGACTCTCATTGGAAAACTGAGGCTAAGAGGGTTGTGTCAACTGAGTACATGAAATCATGTAAGTTTGCTTTGTTCACAGAAGTTTTGACAAATCTTAATTTTAGAATTTCACCCTACCTTTACTTTCCTGAGCTTTCTATGGCAAGCTGCCATTTTTATCTTCCTTGTGCCATCACAGAAATCATACCAGAATTCTGACTTTTCCATTGATTCTAAAATCAATAATACAGCATGAGACTTTCTTTTTTCTTTTAAGACTACTTCGGCAGCTGCCCTAAACACAAGATTCAGGAAAAAAAACAGTCTCAAAGTGCAAGATGGAGCTACTTCTGTAGTTGTGCACACAGCCCAGGCTTCCTCTGGGATCATCTGGAAAGGCTTTAGAAACCTAAAGTGGTACACTCAGCATGACTTGTAGCTCTCTTTTCATATATCTTCTGAAAAAATAGGACTCTGTCTCAGCTTGCACTAAGTCCCAAGAGGACTCAATAATTGAGTCTGACTTCCCACACCTTTCCAGATCAGCTAACGATTTGGATCTTCTTTCCCTCTACCATTTTCTTGGCTCCTCTAATTCTCATTCCCCCTGACCTTCAGAGTTGTAATAAGACTTGAAAGTGGAGTATGTTCCCTTATCTGTTGGCTGCATCCCAAGAGAGCAGAGCTGCCTGGGAACACAAGCTTTATGGGATACCAGGGTACTAAATATTTATTCTATAATGTGCAACCTACACACCATAAAATCCCTTCTTTCCTTCCTGTCCTACTTTCCACCTGTTTTTTTCCTCTAATAAACTTGCTACAAAGAGGAAAATCAGACCTGAAAGCAAGCCCTGCTGCTCTTATTGGCAGGGAACAAACTGTTGTCAATAACAAAGCAGAAGGATATCAGGAGGACTTACTTTCTCATATGCAGTGTACAGTGCCCTGGACTTTTTTCCCTATGGATTCTGTATCAGTTTTTCCCCTTACTGTTTGTAACAAAATGGGGAAATGAGATTAAAAATTCAATACTGAATGCAAACAGGCCATTTAGGTTATACTTTGTTCAGTAGTGCTTCATGTTTACTTTGCCAATAGAACCCTTCCAGACATTAGCCCCTTCTGGTATGATAAATAAATATTATCTTTAAAATAGAAGCCTTACATCCCTGCATATGTAATAGGCCTGAAAACATGGACACTTTCTAATCACCATAAATAACAAATAGCCATTTATAGGTATTGAGCTGCCTGTCAAGACGTGAGTTTTTATACGCAGAGGAAGATGAAAAGTGACATGAAGACTGAGAACACGCTGACCCAAACCCCATCTGTAAAAGCACCACCCCCATGGACTGCAAGGAAATGGAAGTTCTCTAAAGGAAATGTCAGAATTTTTTTTTCTTTTTTTAAGTTCAGGTAATTCTTAATCTTCTTTCTGGTCTCAAAATAAATAAATATGGTTTCAGAAACAATGGAGAAAGAAAAAGCACCTATTAGTAGATGTATTTCTAGGTTTTGGAGGACAAAAATAGGAACTAATCCAAAGTGGGCATGAATAATGATTTGTGGGTCAGGGTCCAAGCTCCCACCATACTGGAGAGCATCTGGGAATGGAAGCTGGGACTCAGACTCACTGGAACAAATGAGTGGTCTCCCTTTACCACTTACTCTGGATTGCAGGGGTTTTCATCCCAACACTGTCACTCAGGGATTTTAATTTTAAGAAAGAGAATATCAGCAAATTAAACTCCCTTCCTTCTAAAGTCAATAAAAGATATACTTAAATAATTCAGTGCAGCCAATTTCTCAATGCAAAAATGAGTTGAAATTATTATTTCGCTTTCATCCCTGTATATTATGGAGGTTTTTTTATAAGTTCATCTCCAAGCATGTAATTCTGCAAGATCTGAAGGCTTTTCTATACTCTTGGATTATTATTTAGCTTCTAATAATATGCAAATATTATGTTTCTTATAGCAGTAGAGGCACTGTGCTAGAACAGTCACAACCCTCTGTTTTGTAGTGCACATATCTTTGGCTAAGCAGGTGGCTTCTGAAGGTGCTGAATATATAGCTGATTTTTCTCAATTTGCTGCCCAAACTGGCAAATTACTATTGAGATGGAAGAATATTAGCAAGAAATGTAGGCTTACACAAAGTCTGAACACTGTGATCTACAGATCTCATGTAACAGATAAAAGTTTTTCTTTATTCTTACTTGCTATGATAGGGTAGCTACTCCCTATATATTAACTGTATGAAGTAATAAAATTAATTTTCATGTCAGGGAGAGGATGTTTTATTTTCTTTTGTACTGAAATGACTTCCTCTACTCTTTTCCTAGTGTAATACTAATTTGTGTTTGGTTTTATGCCAAGCCCTAAGAAGCAGATGCTCCTTTGAGAGAGACAGGTTCTTTATTCTTCCAATTTATAATATGATGCAGAAAGAGATCTTGGGTTTTTGGTGTGCAGCTTCTGGGTTATCTATTAATTCAGCACATCTGTCGTGGATACGTGGGCCAGAATCAGCTCTACTGTGTAGACCTGAATCTGTCCTGATATGAAGTTTGCACTTTGATCAATTCCACACATGGTTTTGGATGCTCTGGCCTTAAACACCAGGCATGAAATGAGACTGAAGGTGGTAAAGGACAACATACTGTTGCGGTCGTTATTTTATAGTAATAGCTAAGTGATTTATAAAAGCAACGTGAAATTAGATGGAACAGCAGAAAAGGCAAAGCACATCTCTATCTATTGACTCCCTTTCAGGATTTTCCAAGGATAACTTTAAAAGCAACCTTTAGTTACTTCTTGTGTACAGAGGCACATGTAGGAGCCTTGGGAAGTAGAGTTAAGGCATAATTTTACTCATTTGGTTAAACAGTTGTGTCTGGCTGTGAGACAGTTTTATTTTAAACTAGCTTAGCTGGAATGAATTAAGTCTAATTTTGAAGGAACTATCAATTGTAAAAGAGATTTTAAAATGACAGAACCACAAGTCAACTCTCAGTCCAGTTTAAGTTAATTTAGCTGGTTGCTATTTGTACAGCTACAGAATCAAGGACCATGCAACCACAGCCAAGGAATCAGTTTGAGGAAAAAATTTTCTACAGCAAGTAATAGAGGTAGTCAGAGAAGGTATGTTATTTTCTCTTTTCATCATTGTTTGAACATTGAAATACTAATCATCTCTGCAGGCAATTGAAGAGATTTTAGCAAAAAAATCTTTTGCAATGGACTTTTTGTCACCAAAAGTCACAATTTCAAAACCAAAATTCATTAACATGCCATATTTAGAAATTTTGACTAATCTTAGGAAGCATCAAAATATGCCCATTTTCAAAAACAAAGAAAACTGCTCAAAAGCACGGAAAATGTACCGTTTCCATTAAAAATTTTTATGAAGATTTAAGGAGCAAAGAATCACAGAAGTACATGGAACAGGGAAATTGCAGCATATTCCTTGCAGTTACAATTCTGAATGTCACAAGGCTTAGATTGCAAAAATATTCTCCGGTTAGAAACTCATTTCAATTTTCTCTCCTAATGCTCCTCTTGACAGTGTAAGTGCATGAAATCATGACAGACTGTGCACTTTAGCAGGTTTTGGAAATGTCTAGGAGATAACTTTGCCTGGTTCCACCCAGTTTAACAGGCACTGGAAATCCCTGAGGCAGCTTTTACAGTTTTGCTTTAGGCTTGTCTCTGTCTCTCTAAACAAATACAGTGTGGCTGCCTTTACAAAAGAAGATGAAGTAAATGACAGAGTGTCAATATTGGTCGAAAGTAAAGGTGATCTTGAAGCCCTTTGATGCTTTGGCAGGAGTAACCAAGCAAAGGGCTGAAGTGGTTGCTTGGTGAAGGCAGCAAAGACTTAGAACAACAGCAGGTGTGCAGCACAGAGGGGAGTGGGGATAAGAGCTTGGACAAATAGGGACACCCTGAGATAATCAGCCTGAAAAGGATAGCAAAGGATCTGGTGCTGTAGAGGAACACCATAGACAAGAAGCAGACAGGTCATGCCTGGTGCCTGAATATCTGAAGTTTAAAAATACTCCACTGAGTCTTCAAGCATCAGCTGGGACTTAAAAAGCTATATTAATTTAAGTGAGGATGGCAAAGAGGGAATAAAAGAGTGGAGGTGTTTACATAACTCCTGAACCAAGCAGATTGTCCAAATGTGCAGGCTGTCCGTGTGCTGCCTGCTCTGACTTCATCTCCATGTCTCAGTGTGACAGAACCATCCAACAAAATCCTTTCTTCTCTGTTTATGAAGGCATTATTGAATGTATCTTACACTGCGGCGTGAGAGATGCTGAAATTCTTGCAGAACATAAAAAGTTCTTGGAATGATTGTGTCGCTGGGACAGGACGTTGCTAAATCAGAATGGGGAATGTTTCCATTTCTGGCATTTTGTCTATCAGCAACCCTCAATGCACATATTGTTCTGGTTCTGTTTCTCCAGTACATGGCCAGCAGGTCCCGGAAGTTCTCTGATTTGAGTGGGTGACAGCTCAGAGGTCAGGATCCATACGTTGTCATTCTGACTGATTTGTGTGATAATGAATGGAATACAGAGGGAGGTGTGAAACTCAGTTAGCTAATTTGAGATGCTATATGCAGCTGGCTTGAAGCACAGCCCTTGCTTTGAAGCTCTGAAGTTACATATTAGTGGTGATCATACATGGAGACACGCTTGCAAAAATGGCACTGGCAGATCTCTGAATCCCTCATTATTCCACAGGTAAAAGACTGATTCAAAAAACTCCCAGTCATACAGGAAAGGTGCCAATAGAGCAGCAAACTGGAATGCATTCCTCCCAAAACAGGTTGTGATCTCCTTTCATACAGATTGTGAAAAGTGCAAAAAATGATGTGAAGGGAAAAGAAAGGACAGGACATATGCTGAAAAGAAATGCAATTGCAAAAACAACCCAAAATCCAGAGGTGAAGTGAAAATTATGAAATGCAATGGGATGACACAGAGTGCAGTTAAACATGCCAAACCTTGTCCAAAATGATCCTCATTGAAATTGCAAGATTTCATTTCCTTTCATGAAAGGAAGTTCATGAAAGGAAATGAAATCCAGAAAACAAGGAACAGAGTGAAACGAACACACAGGAGAGGAATTAGGATGAAGTGAAGCACAGCCCAAGAAACCCAGAAAATTGGCAAATGAAGTGGAAAAAAATGAAAGGCCACGGCATAACACAAGGTGCAGTGAAAAGCCCCAAAACGCCTCCAAAACATTCTCCTTCCAGTCTCCAAGTCAGGGAAAGAATTGAAGCAAACACAAAGGACAGGACATCTGCTGAGATGAAATGCAATTGCAAAAAAAATCAAAAAGGGTGGAGCTGAAGTTCAAACCATGAAAGGCAATGGCATGACATGCAGTGCAGAGAAATGGGCCCAAACTTGCCCAAAACGATCCTCATTGAAATCACAAGATTTCATTTCCTTTCATGAAATGAAGAATTTCCTTTCAGTAAAGGAAATGAAATCCAGAAAACAAGGAACGAAGTGAAATGGACACACAGGAGAGGAATTATGATGAAATGAAATGGAGCTGAAAAAACCCCAGACAATTCTGAAATGAAGTAGAAAAAATGAAAGACCATCAGATAAGATAAAGGGCGGTAAAAGGGTTCAAAACATGTCGAAAAAATTCTCTTTCTAGTCTCCGAGTCAGAGAAGAAAGTGAAACAAACTGAAAGGACAGGGCATATGCTGAAAGAAAATGCCTTTGCAAAAAAACCCAAAATCCAGAGCTGAAGCGAAAACTAGGAAATGCAATGGGATGACATGGAGAGAAGTGAAAGGGGCTGAACCTTGCCCAAAACGATCCTCACTGAAATCACAAGATTTCACTTCTTTTCATGAAAGGAAGAATTTCCTTTAATGTAAGGAAATTAAATCCAGACATCAGGGAACGAAGTAAAATGGACATACAGGAGAAGAATTATGATGAAATGAAATACAGCCAAAAAACCCCAGACAATTCTGAAATGAAGTGGAAAAAATGAAAGGCCATCGAATAAGGCAAAGGGCAGTGAAAAGGTTCAAAACATGTCCAAAAAATTCTCTTGCAAGTCTCTGAGTCAGGGAACAAAGTGAAACAAACAGAAAAGACAGGACATATAGTGAAAGGAAATGCCATTGCAAAAAAAACCGCTAAATCCAGAGCTGAAGGGAAAAGTATGAAATGCAATGGGACGACACGGAGTGCAGTGAAACGGGCCGAAACTTATCCAAAATTATCCTCATTGAAATTATCATTGTGTAAACTCTGTTGTGGCCATTTCTTTAGCAGTCAGTGCCTTCCTGTTTCCCTTGAGATTGCCAGCACTTTCACTACCTGCAGGAGAGAACTCATTAATTTATCATCCCATTTATATATTAGTAGTCTATTTCTCAGCACAGACTCAGGTGGATTTGGGGGGTTAGGTGGTATAAAGATTTTTTCTTCGTGTTTATAGTTCTTCTTATATAGAGTTCCATTTTTCCTGAATTTAATTATAAATAATGTACTAATTACTTTAAATATAGTGAAGTCTGTCTGCTCATCTGTTGTAGACTCTGTTGGTAGACAGACTTCTTTTACCAGGTGGAAACAACAGTCTTGCTTTGATTAGTCAGAAACATGTTCTTTCCATCACACTGCAGTAATTGATGTGGGGAAAAATTGCTAAAGGCATAAGTTTGGTAGCTCTTGTGGCCATTGCGTGTTGTAGGGGGAAAAGGAAACGTGCCCTGCTTGGGGCATGAGGTCTTCTGTTTCTCAGGATGGACTCACACGGATGTTTTGGTGAAAATGTCATGGTTTTGGTGCTCTGAAGATTCAGCAGGCTGTGCACATATCCAAAGAAAACTTTTCCTTGAGAATAACTTGTACATATCTAGATAGCTTGTTTATGGTCCATGCTGCTCCTTGTTATGTTTGCAGTTATAGTGCTCCTTTCATGACTGCCAGCTGATGACAGGAGCACTGACAGCTTCTCTGAAACTCTGCCCCTTCTAAAAAGCCTGTAAACTTAAGGGCAATCTCAAGAATACCGCAGGGTAAACTGCTGTGTTCAACACATAGTCTGCAAAATGGAACACACTTTAAGTAGTGTAGTAAAAACACTGTGCAGCCTCTAGGGAGTGCACCATGATTGTGACCATTGCTATCATCTTCATCACCACCACCATTCACCTTCCCCACTGTAGTGTAGCTGCATCTGTAATGGGGCAGAGGTTATCTGTTCCTTGTTCAGAAAGTGAATTCATGTGGAAGTCCACGTGATGTTGCCCTGAATGATACCAAGGTAGTATGTTTGTTAGATCCTTACTGATATAGTATTCAAATTAATGGGCACTCTTTAGTTGTCTTTCAGGGCACACAGTTGGGTGGTGCATGTAGTGTGAGAAGCATCCTCAGTTATTGCAACTTAAAATCACTGCAGGGAGCTAAAGTCATTTTAGCTGTGCCAGCTTGTGCCAATAAACTCTTTCCTCTGTGTGGAGATACAGGAATAAAATGGCTTACACATAGAGAGAACCTGTAAGGGCACACAGGAAAATAATTGGAACTGTGGGAAGACCATAAATAATTTCAGCCACTATTCACTGGGAAATAGAATATAATACCTCCAGTTCATTATTTTCAAGCAATTGCATGCTGGCCTGTGGAAAGATGGGGTACTTTTCTTTGAAGTCCTGTGGTAGTACTGTTACACTCACCACATGCACTGCTAGTATTAGAGTAAATATATGAGACAGTTGTTTAAAACTGGATAACTGGAAGTTTTTCTATAAACTCTAAGGTATTTCTTTCTTTATCTGGAGCTAACATCTTTCCAAAATTCAAATATTGATAACTAAATAACTGTTTGACATCCTGTCATTCTCACTGGGGAGAAGTCAAGTCACTTAGCATGAAAGCTATATCTGTTAAATAATAATGTTCAGAAGAAAACCCAGGCCATATTTCACTCAAGGCAGTATCTATTTTGGGTATTCATGTCAGCTAATGATAGCCTAACACATGCACTCCATCCAACCAAGGACTACATCCTTGTGAGAGCCTTACCCAGGTGAAACACCTCTTGAAGTTGTGGCACTTTTTTTTTTCCTAATAATACTTTCAAGAAACTGTATGAATTTCTGGGAATATGCAGGGCTTTCTAGGACCAGCTCAAGACTCATCCCAGTGACTATGAGAGACATATGCACAGCTTTGCATAGTGATGAATAGGCAGTTTGGGATCACAGAGCCTCATTTGGGACAGCTGTGGGTGTCCCCTATCTGTCAGGGAAAAGGATGTTCTGTGTTTTGCTAACACTTTTAGCACTGAGTCTGTGGGAAGAAGTACATCTTCTAACATGGCCAAATTAATAATACATTCAGTGTGATAGGTCCCTGAATGACAGTGGGATGAAAAAAGTGCATAAGCAAAAGCAGTCTAACACCTCCCTTACAGCTCTTTGCATTAGCAAAGCAGTGTAACTTGGGGTCAGAGTAGATTCCAGCAGGGAGAGCCACAAGAGCAGCAGTGGCTTTGTCTCGTCCATGCAGACTATGCAGGCACAGTTTGGTGCCGATCCCAGTCGCTGGCACGCTGGTGTCAGTACACCTCATAAGGATTTCTTTAGCTTCCCAACTGTCTCATGTGAGTGGCATCCAATGGTGAGGAGTTGGCAGAGGAAAATGAGGCAGATGGCTTCTCAGACCCTTCCTCATCCAAAGGGCTTCATGTCCTTTTGCTTCCCTGGAAATCTGTCTGCATTTCCATTCCCCATCAGGGAATAAAGAGGAGTATGTCATCTACACTTTATTCTCCCATGGCTGTGTCCCATGACAGCTAAAGTCTAAGGGCAAAGCCCTTTCTTTCCTTTATCCCCCACAAAAGGGAAATATATGCTGAGGCCTCCATTACCAGTGTGTCTTGTTTCCAACTCACACCTTCCCACTCATTTTCCTCCAGCCTTTCCACTGCTTTTCCAGCTTTGTACAAACACTTCAAAACCTGTCTCATCTCCCTACACCAAGTGCACAGCAATGCCAGAACTGGCCAGGGTTAGCAGCAGGAAATTTCAAATTCTGCACCAGATGGCTGAGAGAGTCTAGCAGCTCCTAACAGTGGGGGAGGCAGAGGAGTGACAGCCTGGCATGGCTATAAGGAAACATTTTTTTGCTCCACACTTGTCTCAGCATTTTCAGAGTTGCTAAGCCATACAGTGCACTGTAAGGAGAAAAAAGCTGTGGGGAGAGAAGAGGGGAGCATCCCTTCAGATGATGGGCTGGCTTCCTGCCCAATTTTTATTTTTCTTCCTGTTGCCTTCCTTGCTTTAATGCTAACTGTTGTTGAAACAAGGGCTTGATGAAGGACCGTTGCTGGTTACTGAAAATGAACTCTGGGCTCTGGGGTTTTTGGTTGCTCTTTTTATTTTATTAAGGGATACTTTGAGGTTGCAGCATGTTTCTGAGTGCTAGGAAAGGGGCTTGCCAAGGACAGTAATTTTTTACCTTCTGTTAGAACAGCTGACAAAAAGGGTAACTGATTCTACACTCTTTTTATTCAGCTTTCAAAGCCTTTTAAATGCTCCATCTCCTGCTTGTGTTGATGAGTCAAACTGCAGCTTGTCCACATTGCTTGGAAGTGACCTCAAATACATTAAAGCAGACCATGGTATCTTGGAGGACCTTGATCTTCACATCACAAAGCCACTGTAAAATGTCAACCCTTTGTGTTATTGTGCTGCAGAAATGCAGGAAAGGTGTGTGCATACTGCAGAATGCATACAGAAGTGAACTAGATGAGATCCTTGCTGGCAACTACTAAGCTGTAGAAGCTCTGTGCTTCTGGCTATGTGGCGCCAAGCAGGGGTGTGACTTGGCACTGACTGAGCTGAGCTGGTTGGTGCTGCTTCTTCAGGGCAACCTGGCTATCTCCCTCCCCTCTCCACTGCAATGGTGCAGCAGGGGTGTACCTTTGGAGGTTGTTCCAAACTCTTGCAAGTTGCATCAGACAAAGAAAAGGGGAAAGGAAGTAGGATTTCCTCACTTCTGCAGCTGATCTGGCTGCAGCTGGTTGAGGTTGTGCCTCTGTAGCCTGTGAAGAGTTAGAAACAGAAACTCAGCTTTCTGAGTCCTGGCTGGTCACTGTACTTGACCAGAAAGACGAAGAACATTGGGAATGCTTCGTTTCACAAGGCTGCTGGCAAAGACTGTGTGACAAAGAAATGGTCTCCCAGTAGATTCTTAAGCAAATACTGCCATAAAATGAAAGTTATTCTTTCCTGCAGCAGAGCCTATCAATCTGACAACACATGTAACCAGATTTCATTTATGCTTCCATGTAAACTGGCATTTAGAGAAATTTGACTGTATTCTTTTTTATTGGTTGCACAACCCTAATACAGACTGAGCACAGATTCAGCAGCATTTCAAATAAACAGGCTCTCTGTCCCAAGACAAATTCTCCACAGTGACTGAGACCTACATAATTCAACTGTTAGGCGAGCTGGAGGTGTGTTCAGCTCAAGATGCAATGCTGTGGCAATAACATAAGCAGCTCCAAGCTGAAAAGGTAAACAAAATTATGAAACACTTTGGGATGAGCATTAATCAAAACCTCAGGGAACCTGGGTTAGATTCAGAGCAGGATCCATGCTCTGTTTGTTAGACCCCTTCTGCCAGCCCTGGCGCTGCTCCCACATAGCCATATTGTGGCATTACAGATCATGAGACAAGCAGCGGATGTCATACAAGCACAGACAGGAAGAACACTGTTCCCTCCCCAAAAGATCATGCAACTCATGATTTTCCTTTAAAGTTTGCCACTACATTCCTATCTCCAGCATAAAAGTGCCTCTTACCTCAAGCCTCACCAGTTCAGGATTGATTTTTCACCATTCTGGCCCACTCTCCTACCAGGATTTCTCAGCCTGCAAAACTTAAGTATGCTAAGACACCTATTCCCACAGGGAATGCCTTCAGTCCCTGACTGTACTGCAAGCAGCAAGGGAGGCTCAGCATGCTGGCTGAGCAAGCACATTCTTGGTATGAAAAGAAAATGTACTTCTCCCTGGTAGAGTGGCCAGGAAAAAAACAAACACCTGTAGCTCCACAGCAGCTGTAGAAGCAGGCCCCAAAACCTCCCCTGTCCACTCTCCCACAGGTGAAAGAAGTCTCATCAGGATCAAGAATCTTGTTCTGTTTGCTTTCTATTCTCTAAATGTGGTATTCAAAATCCCTGTGAAAATTTTGAACTGACATTGGTTTCCCTGCATACTTAACTAGAAAAACCATATTTGTCTATCTTGAAATTGCTTTATTTTCTTCACATTTCAGTGTTTTTTCCAGACAGCCAGGGAACTTAAACAGTGTCATTTGATAGAGGGGATTGAATCAGACCACCTTGCAAACACAGAACTGCTGAAGTAAATACCACACATGCAAACTGGAAACAGGGTTAGGTTTACATTTGCATTTACAGCGGAAAACTCAACAGTTGTCCCTAAGCCTTTCATGCACAGAACAAAAAAACAATGGCATCAAGCACATTACTTTCTAGGGAACACTTACTGACATTACTTTAAAAATGGAAACATTATAAAAATGTGAAACAGAGGATATGGGTAGGTAAAACTTATTTGACATTGAAAGTGTAATAATTGTTATTTTTCTCTAGGTATTTATTGCATGTTTAAAATAAATTGTTCTCTTTCCCTTAAGTCATTGCAAAAACAAATATGCAAAATTGGTGCCACTATTGCAGTAACAAATACAAACAAATAAAAATATCTCATTTTAGTTAGCTAAGTTTGTGGTTAATTGCTTTTCTAATGAATTTGGACATAAGAATGGTAGTGTTGGTAGAAGGAAGGAAATCAAACAGTAGATGACTGCTGATTAAAGTATTATAATGTTTGTGGCAGCGAAAAGAGCTTATCCTGTAAAAAGTATACCCAAAATATGCTGAGCAGAAAAAACACAGCTCAGAATGAGCTTGTTCCTGCTTGCATTGGAAGTTGTGGTTGTGTCAAACTCAGACCTTTTGTAAAGGGTCCAGATCTGTTCTCTTTTGAAAACACAGCATGAGGGATAGGGTCCTCCAGACCCACCTGGGCATCATGGTGAGCTGATCTGTGAGCAGAGATCTCTGGGTGAACTGTAAAACCAGCATGAGCAGGGCAAAGGCAGGGCATCTTCTCATTCTCATCAAGGCCCTGGGTGCAATCACAACAGATTCTGGGAGACTCAGGTCGGTTTTGGGAAGAAGGAACTATAGCCATTTTATTCCACTGATAACTTTTTGTTCCCATCTCCGGCCTACCACACTCATGGTCTGCTGTCCTGGGCTGTCTCAGGTTCCTTTCTCTAACTGGGATCACATCAAGTTATGGATTTAAGCCCAACTCCTTCTGAAATGTGAAAAACTGATTACTGGTATCAGTCTGTATTTTACCAATGATGCAGTCCCCAGCTGGAAGCCAAATCCCTTTTCTGCTGAGAGCTAACCAAATTAAAATGTGCTTACTTTTCCTGCATGTTCTCTTTAAAATGACTTGCTCTCTTTTTGAATGGACTGGTTATATTTGCTGGATTATGAAATGGGGAAGAGCAAACATTTTCAAATAAAAAAATAAGTGTTTCAAGTCTTCACTGCCATTTCTTAATCAGAGATTGAGGTTGGTGCAGTTTAAGTGCTAAGGGGAAGAGACAGCAGAAAAGCAGTGGGGTGCACTGCAGTATTTACAAACTGGTGTGTTTGTGTAGATAATCTCAAGCTCTATGGGCATCTACACCCTTGTTTCATACTGCACTTTGATATGCACAGGGTTATTCTGTAACACATCCAAGATGGTAAGAAAAGGACTGAGCTAGAGTCAGGGATTTTCAGTGCCAGAAGCAGCAAGAACAAGATGGCCTTAAATTCTGTAGCTTGGCCTCAGCCATGCTCATAGTGGAAGCCGTTATTTTGCTTTTTGGCTCCCTGCCTATAAAAAACTAAACATGCAATTAATGTTAAAAGGAAAATGGGATCAAACCAAGATCTTTTTCTCTGTGGACCTTTAGGATTGAAAGACTTTTCTGCTTTGTTGTAGTAGAATCTAGTGCAAAGCCAAAAAAATAACAGGCCACTGATGTGGAGCAAAAGTTTAGACCTTATACTTGAAAAAAACTGTTAAAAAGCTAATAACTTTTTTGTTGCCTTATTATTGTTCGTTCATAGACTGTAAAGATTGCAGTCCCTCTTGCAGATTGATTCTGTGATTATTTAGCATCCATTGCCTTATTTTTCTCTTCAACATCATGTTTTAATGAATTGCTTTTCAGTGCCAGGTTATGGACTTCCTGCAGGTGAATGCTACCAAGTATTATGTATTTCAGCAGTGATCTATTTTCACTTTTAAGTATGAAAAAGGGAATACTGCTCACTAGCTTTTGGGGAAAAAAAAAAAAAAAGCTAGATTAGATTAAATCTAATATGACTGGAAACATTCCACTGTGTCCTTTAGAAATCTCAGTCAGACACATCCTTGTTGTTTCTATTTCATTTGCCCACAGTGATGTAGGACATCACAAAACAGCTTCACATTCTTTGGGCTAAAGGAGTTGAAATACAATAGAAACAACACACAAAATCATGCATTTTGTTCCTTTCCCCAGTGCCCCTGAAGACCCAGCTGCAGGAATTACACCTGGCCAAAGTGCGGATGTCTGGCTCTGCCCCAGCTGCACCAAAGGAGGGTGAGTGGCTGACCAGGGCTGCAAACATCCTGGGATTGGTGTCCACACCTCCCTGCCCATCTGGTCACAAAGACTCTGCTGGCTGCAGGAGGTGTGCTCTGGCTGCAACAGAGCCTGCCTCCTTTATCTACAGTGCACTGAAGTTGGCCTCAAGAGTGCCTCTGGCCTGGAGCTGTCCTACAGCTCAGTCTCACTGGCACAGGGTTAGCTGAGAGAGGGCAGTGGAGTGAGTGTGCTAAGAAAGATTGTAAGGGGTAAGAACAATGATCCAGGTACTTCATGATTTGCATAACCAGCTTTTCTGAGATCCTCTCTACCCATGTTCAGTACCTAGAAACACCTATAATAGACCAACAGCCTGGTTAAAGCATAATTTTACTCATTTGGTTAAACACTTGTGTCTCGCTATGAGACTGTCTTGTTTTAAACCAGTTTGGCTGGAATAAAATAAGTCTAATTTTGAATGAACTATCAATTGTAAATCATATTTTAAAATGCCACAACCACAGGTAAACTCTCAATCCAGTTTAAGTTAATTTAGCTGGTTCCTACTTGTACTGCTACGGCATCCAGTATCACACAATCCACAGCCTAGGAATCAGTTTGGATAAAAATCAAAAAACCAAATCAATTTAGGTCTTTTTTCAAGATTGTCTTATAAGGTATTTATGTAAAAGGCAAATTGCCAATCAAGAGGCTGATTCTGAAAGCAGGCAGGCAAAACCAGTAGTGATATGTTGCTAATTGCATAGGTAAAGCATGTAGAGACATTTTGTTTTCTAAGTCAAAGTTCATGTGCTCCTCACTAAACTTCCTACAGCAAGTAATAGAAATAGCCAAAGAAGGCATATTATTTTCTTTTCTCTTTTCATCATTATTTGAACACTGAAATACTAATCATCTCTGCAGGCAATTGAAGAGATTTTAGCAAAAAAATCTTTTGCAATGGACTTTTTGTCACCAAAAGTCACAATTTCAATAATGAAATTTATTAACATGCTACATGTAAAAAATTTGACTAATCTTAGGAAGCATCAAAAGATTTCCCTTTTCATGAATGAAGAAAACTGCACAAAAACATGGAAAATGTACAGTTTCCATTAAAAATTTTTATGAAGATTTAAGGAGCAAAGAATCACAGAAGTACATGGAACAGGGAAATTGCAGCATATTCCTTGCAGTTACAATTCTGAATGTCACAAGGCTTAGATGGGAAACTGTAAAAATATTCTCTGGTTAGAAACTCATTTCAATTTTCTTTCCTAATGCTCTTCTTGACAGTATAAGTGCATGAAATCATGACAGACTGTGCACTTTAGCAGGTTTTGGAAATGTCTAGGAGATAACTTTGCCTGGTTCCACCCAGTTTAACTGGAAATCCCTGAGGCAGCTTTTACAGTTTTGCTTTAGGCTTTTCTCTATCTCACTAAACAAATACAGTGTGGCTGCCACTGCATGAGAAGGTAAAGTAAATGACAAACATGGAATGTCAGTATTGGTCAAAAGTTAAGGTGATCTTGAAGCCCTTTGATGCTTTGGCAGGAGTAACCAAGCAAAGGGCTGAAGTGGTTGCTTGGTGAAGGCAGCAAAGAACAACAGCAAGCGTGCAGCACAGAAGGGAGTGGGGATAAGAGCTTGGACAAGTAGAGACACCCTGAGATAACCAGCCTGGAAAGGATAACAAAGGGCCTGGTGCTGTAGAGGAGCACCATGGACAAGAAGCAGATGGGTCATGCCTGGTGCCTCAATATCTAAATGTTAAAAATATTCCACTGACTTTTCAAGCATCAGCTGGGACTTAAACAAGAGCTGAATTCCTTTAAGTGTGGATGGCAAAGAGGATAAAAGAGTGGAGGTGTTTACATTGCTCTTGAACCAAGCAGACTGTCCAAATGTGCAGGCTGTCCCCTGGGTGCCTGCTGTGACTCCTCCTCCACATCTCCGTGGGACAGAACCATCTGCCTTCTCTGCCAGTGGGAGAGTCTGGCTGTTAAAAATTATGCCTCTCAAAGCATACCTAAAGGAATTTATCTGCAGGTATTAAAAAGTCACTGTGCTGCAAAATGTTCTGTGCTTCTACCACAAATTATATTGTTTAAGTAATTATAGATCAGAATACTGTGCTATTTTTCTGCTGATGCTTTTTGAAGACTGCTACAATCCAGAACTCATAAAGTACCGTATTTTTGCACTTCATACCTTTATCTTGTAAGCTGAAAGGCCAATTATGAGGACCACATACAATTTTTCTTATTATGAATAAAAACAGAATGTACTAAATAATGCTATTGATTGTAAAATGAAAGCCAGTGTCCCTTTTGCAAAATGACAGTTCAGTTTATACAAATGAAATATGTTGAAGGCAACAAATCCTGAGTAACATGTAGGAACTAAGCAAGACAAAGAGGTGTGTTGTTTGCACTAAAAGCTTAATGAAATTGCCATTTCCTTCCTCTGCACAGCATGCAGACATTGCACTGAGCAATTAACTTGATATCTTTGGATTACTCCCAAACTATATTTTACTTCGTTACACACCCACAGAGGAATGACTGCTTCTGCTTCCACTGATACCAGCAGCATGCACCCAGATCCTACACTCGTCATGTGGATCACAGACAGGTCTTTCTAGGATCTTGTATAGCTAGTGCATCCTGAAGTTGTAATAATCTTTTGACAATTCACCTACTTCATGGCTTAGTCCACCCACAGTTCTCTCTTGACTGGAAAAGAGTGGGTCAGCTTTGATAGGAAATGCACCTTTCAGAAGAGATGACACCTTAGATTTCTCTGGCTATCGCCTGTATATGGGGTTTATATAACATATCAGCCCTGGAATATGTGTAGGAGTATGGGAGGCAAAGATTAAAGTTCTTCTGAATAATAATTTACTATACAAAATGCAATGAACTCCATGGGCACAAACTGAGATACAACATCCATTGTTCCACGATCAACAGGTAGTTCAGCCATCATGGATACCTACTTTGAATGAGGCCAGATAAGTTCTAGAGGTTCTGCTGGCCTACATGCCAGTAAGTGATAGAACCACAGGATGCAGAGTCCATCTTGCTCATGATCCCCATGGCCAGTGAAATGTCAGCTGACACAGTATGACAGAGCTGCAGTTGAGGAGCAGTACAGACCAACTACCAAATAGCAAAGAAGGTGAACAAATGTCAAGTCGCAGTTTCATCTGACAGTGGAACAGCTGGGTCTCTTGCACCACAGAGCAATCTCAAGTTTGGGGCCCATTTGATTAAAGAGAAAGACATCTGTGTTTCTGTCTGCTAGTTTCACTGGCTTTGTTTCATTCCAGAAAGTCATTAAAAGCCCATGGCTTTGCTGCATGTACAACAGATAGGATTCCTGAAGATTCACAAAATGAGAGAAATCATTCATGACCAAGAAACGTCCCACTCAAATAAGAAACAAAATTCTAAAAGCAGGAAAAAAATAAAGCTTGTTTAGAGATAATTGCTGAGAAGAATGTAGCCTACACTGGCACCCAGTGAGAAAAGCTGAGAATGTGATTTGAACAATTTTCTGAAACCACAGTCCCACAATACGGATGAAAGTGCTTGCTCTGCTGAGAACTTGTTTTCATCTTCATAGAGAGGGACATTCCATTAAAGACATGAGTCTGTCTCTCTCATCTTACATCAGAAAATACCCAAATTATATTTGGACTGTCTCCTGAGCAAGATACACCCTGAATTAAATAAAGATGTCAGACCCTGGCCCAAGACAAGCCACAAAATACTCATCCATGCATCAGATAAACTTTCAGGTCATTTAGTGTTGGTATGTTTGCAGTGAGATTTCTACTTCCTCTGCAAGAGGAAGAGTGAAGAGAGGAATGCTAGAAACTGTGAGAATACCTATCAGTATATATGGTTACTGGATATAACTGTCTGGAAAATGCCACATTGTTTGAAAGCTCAAAACACAGTATTAATGAGGATGAAATTTTGAGTTCTCAGAATAGACAGGAATTGAGATTATCTGTGCAATTAGGTCCTTGTGTATGTCCCTTGTGTTAAATCCTTAGCATCAAAGAGGAAGTCTGCAACTGACCCAGAACCTTTGGCTCATTTTCTAACATTTTAAGCCCGGAAAAAAACCCTGTCTTTGCAAAGAGAACAGACCAGAGGAGCTAACTTAGTACATCCTGATCTCACATACAGGTAACAGGAAGAGTTTGGTGCCTGTCATGCAGTTCAGAGAACCTGCATGAGTTGTTGCATCACCTGCTGAGTGTGTAACCAACATGGCATGTGTAAAGGGAAGCTCAGTGTCCCACAAGCAAGAGCCACCTGGCAGGGAGTGCTAGAAACTGGCTTGCCCTGTATTTGTATATAAAATGTACATGCATGTATGCATGTACTGCAGTCAGTACTGTACATTAACACACCCAGAAATGGCTTCCTCTTCCACACCATGTCCCTCTTTTCTTTTAACCTACGTGCCCTTCAGGTCAGGCCCTCATACACTTGCCGCCCAGGGGTTATTGGAATGCAGATTAGAATGCACTGCTCAGAGCTGTGCTGACAGATGCTGTTGATTCTTGAAATCTTGCCATGATGCCCAAAGTTTTTAGTTCCTTTCATCAAAAATACCTCTTTCCATTCTGAGAGCAAGGCAAGGCTAATCATTATCATTATCCTGTAATGGAGTGATAAAACCCAGTGACACACACGAAGCAGCTGTCACAGCTTCTCTCAGCCAGCCCATCAGCCCTGTCTACTTTTTATGACAGTTTTAATGACAGTGATGTGCTGATGTCAGGGACAGGAAGGGCTGTAGGAGGGGCAGAGTGTCACTTAGTTTGTCCTGTTGCCCAAGGTGACTGAGTGTGCCCAGACCTTTGCAAGCTGCATGAAAATACATTCTTTTCATGGCCCTTGTCTTGCTTAATTATCACTTCAGTAAGATAATCTCATTTCTTCCTCTGCCTCCATCCCTGCTTATTCTTTATAAAGATCTCTCTTGAAGTAGAAAAGGTCGACTATAAAAAAAGTCCTAGCAGAAACCAATGCTAAATAAAGGTTAGATTATTTGGTTTGTCTCCTGTGTAAACAGCAATTGTGTTTCGTTCTTTGTGATTTATTAATGAGGGAATTGACAGATATGTCTGTTTAGATTCTGTGAAAAATTTCATTAGAATGTGTTCATGAAAATTAATCTTTCCTTAAATAAGTCTGCTGCTTGGCAGAAGGACTGCCCCATGGTGGTAGAAAGCCTCTGCTTTGCTTATGAAGCTCTGTACATCTTTCATCCATGTGAATATATATATATAGAAATGCACATGGTGCAGAGTAAAACAAAACACCCCTTGAGGTCAGTACCGAAGGCTTAATCCAACCAAAGTGGTCAGCAACTTTTAAAGATAAACTTTTTTTGCTGGAAGATGACATTAAAAATGGCTTTATCTCTGTTCTTTGACGTCCGATAAATGCAAATTTTTACAACGGACCATATCCTCCATTTGATTCCCAGGAGCAATTGCAGCTCCTCCAGACCTAAATTGGGTTATGAAGAATATACACTTAAGGGGCTAGAAGGTAAAAATAGAAAGGAATTTACTTCATGTTCTGAAAACACAGAGACATGCTGGGAAGAAAAATAAAGCTGAAGTTTAGGTGCTGAACCCTTTAGGACTCCTGTTAGTTGTTTTTTACCTATTACACCTCCATCTTCCAGGCAGTCAGCACATGAAGTTGTAAGACTTAAGAGTCCCTTGTCTCTCACTATGTGTGTTAAATGGTATGACTTACTCCAGCTGTCATGTCACCTTCCTTTTGGTCTATTGAACCGAACAGACTGGAACTCTGATGGTCTGTCACCACTCCAAAATGTCTGCAAAATAAAGCCTCTTGGATAAAGGTGCTATAAAATAACAAAACAAACAAGGAGCACAGGGGCTTGGAGGAAAAGTCTTGCAAAAACAGAATAGGGCTAAAGGGAGGCTTAAGGTATAAAACAGGAGGAGTAAGGCAGTGTCATTTCAGCTGCAACAGGCTGAATGTTGTTGATGAGCACCAGAAAGGCAGACAGTTTTCACAACAGGCTTTTGCCTTTTCCTGTCTATTTGTATGCAGCACATCACACGTTCAAGCTGGTGGAGAAAGTGACCTTACACAAGGGAAAGCGAGAGTGAGCCCAACTGCTGTGCTGTTCCAGGGCAGCCAATCCATAGCCGATGCCTTGTTGCTAAATTAAGCAACAGGCCAGGGTCTGAAGCAGACATGGACTCAGGGCTTCATAAATCAAATTTCCCTGCAGCAATAGAAGCTTACAGGGAAAAAGCAAACAGTGCTCTTGCAAACCCATTCATGCATTTCCAGACTGGGTTTTTTTTTTTTTTTTTTTTTGGCCATTTCTGAATAGTTCAGAGCTATTAGTAAATAAATGTTGCAACAGATTTTTACTACATTATAATAGACCACTTATACTATTACTGAAATATTTACTGAAATGAAACAGTATTATGTGTGCAAAACCCAAATCTCATCTGCAGGAAAACTGAAACAGCAGCAGTTTAAATATTGGATCATAATTATCCTTAATTGCAAAAGCTTTGAACTAAAAAAGAACTGAATCCTTATACTTTCTGGGCTTGATTTAGCACTTCATTAGTCAGATTTTGCACCAGTTACAGAGCTGCTTTGGAATTCAGCTGGAGTAGCACAGCAGTGATTAACAGGCATGCTGTACAGATGTACTGCTTGTGGAAGTGGAGTTTAAGGGCTTCTAAGGTTAAAATTTGAATGGTATGTTCAACTTATCAAGTTGTCCTGCAGGGATGTCTGACCCACTTGATGTTCTCAGCTGGAAAAGCTTTGGTGAATTCTGTAAAGGAACTTGTCTTCCAGTGGCAGTCCAATGAAAAGTAGGAAGGGCCCTGGACCCATCTGCCTGATTTCTGCAGAAAACTTTCTCACTTTCCCTGTTCAGCTGCTCTGTGACATATTATAGTATTACTTATGCAGCAACAGAGAATGAGGTTTTATTGGTAAAGCCTTGTGCAAATATGGAATAAGGAATGTTGTATGCCAAATGAGTTTACAGTACCTATCACAAGTTATTCTCTTGTATGGGACTACTCAGCCTCTCCAGGACAAGTTTTTCTAGGTCCACTGTTTTTTATCATTTCTCTGCTTCATTAGTGAGCACTTTTTGTGAGATTCATTAAGGTATTTCTTTCAAACCTTCAAAAAGCCACTATTCCTTTTGAATTAAACTTTGTAGCATGATGGCTTATTGTAAGAAGGGTAGGTCTTTATAGAAACTGAAAGTCCCACTTCTTTCTGAAACAAAACTGAGGCACAATAACTTTTCATATCAGCATCGAAAAGAGAAGTGGTAGGGGAGTGCTGGGACCTTATCCATGACTTAAGTACAGTTCCCCAACAGCTTAGGCCAAGACTATGATCTGGAGGTTTCACTCCTGTTCCCACCCTTCACTTGAGGCGGCAGGGGCTCCCTGTACACTTGGGGTGAGATGGTTTAGAGAGCCTATATAGATAAAATTAATAATTTTGAGAGTTATATTTTTTGCCTACTTTAGCTCTCTACTCCAGCTCACCATGGAGGCAAGGGAGTGTTTATGCTGGTCTGGGGAGAGGCAGGAGTGTGCAGCTGTGGGGAGGAGGCAGGTAGGACCATAGCCGCTGCAAACTGCCCTGAAACTACTTTCCTGCATATCCTTCTGGCAGTCCTCAAGCAAAGACTGTGTCCACGCCCCTCTGCTGAAGTACGAGGCCAAATTTCACAGAGCAAATGCCATCAAATTTTGTAAATTTTTGCATCCTTCACAACAGAGTGATTGCATCCAAACTGTTCTTGGGCATGGACCTGGAGCACCCTACCTGCCAGTGAGCCAAGCACAGGAATTTCTTGGTAGAGTGCTAGCTGGTACTGTTAAAGTGATGAAATACATGAAGGCATGATGCTGTGGTCTAGCAAGTTACAACAGTTACATCAGTTACATTCCCCTGGACCCTCCAGGAGCTTGACATTTGATCAGCATTAGCTCTCCAAAAAAAAAAAAAACCATCATCCAGCTGCATGCTCTGTATTGTATGAGCTCTCTGGCTTTCATGAGGATTAGAAAATTCATGTAAAGGGAGAAGACCATCTTAGGTGTCTGCCTTTTTCCCCCTGTTGAACCTCCCTCTGCATCTTTATGTCATGTGTTCAAAATGGCTGTCCTTGCTCCTGCATCACACAGGCAGAGAAATGTCCTGGAGGAGACAGGGCTACGCCTGAGCTCAGTAGCTATGGATAGCAAGCACATTGTTATTTTCTGTGGAAAGTCAACTAAAATGACTCAGTAGACAGCACATGCAACACAAGAGAAAAATCCACACACTGCTGACTTAAATGGAAAAGCAATATATTGGTTACTCTACAAACACACTGCATCTCTTCTGTATGAGAGACTTGAAATTAACTAATTTGTCTCCAGTCCTTACTCAGTCTTTAACTTCAGAAGAGTCAGTAAGCTAAAGCTAGGACGCAAGGGCTCAATACATGAGAGGCTATGCTGTATTTTCCAGAAATTTAAACATTTGAAAAACATATGGACTTCAATGTTGTTGTGAGACACTTCTAATGTTTGAGGTTTTTTCAGAGGTTGAGGTGCTGACTTTTTCTTATTAGGGATTCAGTTCTGCTCTTTCTGGAACTCCCAGTGAGTTTCAGAAAAGGAGCTCATTTTGCCTTCTCTCTTCCTATCATGGGGTGCATCTTGTATCTTCTTTTCCCTTGGATACTCTCCCTTTACACAGTGCTAGCCTGTGCCAAGAAGTTAAAAAACTTAAAAAAAAATTTTGAACTTCAACTTTGGCCAGTGTCAAGACCCTTTTCATCCAAAATAAGTCCCGATGAACACTGTGGTGCCACTTAGTAGAGGTCACACAGTAGCATGGAGCAAACAGGCAAGCACAGACTACAAATTCTCCTGCGCCCTGCTGCAGGAATGGCTCACATCTATGACAAGGAGGGGACTGTTCCTGGAGATAGCATGCTTAATCTCTGCAGTTCTACAATGCAGCTGAACACAGGAGGGAATATTGCTTTCATTTCTCTAGCCTCTTCTCATCAATCTTGGTAAATAAATAGTTTTTTCTCCTCAGTTCACTTTTAATGTCAGTAAATGAGACCAAAAAGAATCTGCTTCTGACTGTGCTGACTCCTTTCTTAGCAATGCCACTGAGATCAGAGGAGCATTGCCAACCATTAAGCTAGAGTGAGAGCACAATGGGATCCAGCTTTGATTACAGTTTTTAATAAAAAGTCTAAGCTCTTTGATGGATTCTTTAATGTTTTTGGGATATTATTTTTTCTTCTATTCCCCGCCTCTATTTCAAGAGAGTCATTCAGTGCATTGGTGATATCCAATTTATTCTTTTAGATGTGAGTAATATCCTCTGTTAGCAGTATAAATTGTACCCATTGCCCTTAGCAGAATTCTCAACAATTCTCCTGCTGCCTATTAAACCAGTTTCATAAATAGACACACTTCATTAATATACACTTTCTAGAAGACCAATTGAATTCTTCCAATATATCCCTCAGCAGCCATTGAATTATTTAGCTGCTGGTGGATGTGTGCAAGCTCATGGGCAGTGATGCTGAAGAGTCAGTCACCAGTGGCTAAGGGAAAGTACAGGACGTGCTCTGCTTATGTGCTGATCGAGATGCTTCTGAAGGCCACACTCCTGAGAAAACAGGAAACATAGGAAGTTCTTGTCAGCATCATCTTGCTGTGATAGTGATGCTTGTTTGTGGGTCAAAGGAATTGTCAAAATCATCTAATGAGGGAACACTGGGACAGCAAAAGGTAACCTAAGCTGAGAAATGCTCAAAACCTTGCATGTCATCATAGGGAGAAGATCTTCTGCAAGAGGTATGGATTGCACTGTGACCTTTGATAGAAACCATGGGAACACAAGACTCCCTTGGAAGTATTTGGCAATGGTGATAAATTCAGTGTTCACTTCACATACAGGTAACTGGCATAACTAAAAGTAAATGCAGAGAATTTATACAGAAGGAGAAAAGGGAACCAGTAAAGGGAACCAGTAAGAAAAACCCCAGTACCCAAGACAGGGACAAAGTTCAAAGATAAGAAGATGGTCACTATTCCTACATTAAAACTAGCATAGACAAATGCATGTCTGAGTCTGACAGGAATTAAGACGTTCATGGCATAGATTTATCACTAACAGAAAAGGGCCACTTTAACAATTGCACAAGGACTCTTAACATGATCCCACGTGGAGTTCCAACAAACATTTTCAAGGAACTCAAAAATGGACTTGCGACTCCTTCTGGTGCAAGAAAAGCAGAAATTAACTTCTCTAATTTTTTTTTTCACTTCCTCATCTGCCTATTGCACTCCTTTACTACAGCTTACTGTATGTAGCATGAACTCAACACAGAGAAACATATCCTTGAACGTCTGAGGCTTCAAGGACTTTTATTAAAATCATGATAAAGATGGCTTTAAGAATCATGTACTTTGCTCTCCCAGACCTGAGGATGGCAATTCCTGCTGGGAAGGACGGATCACAGAAAGGAGTAGCTTTCAATCACTCAACGAGGATTTCCAGGGCTCATTTAGAAAACATCCCATCAGCCTGCCATTTATTCTAGTGCAAAGGATTCAGCTTCATCAAAAAAAAAGATGGGTTAATTCAGATGAACAGAATCAGAAGAAAGTTTTCTTCATGTGTGACTAGCTGATACTGCTCTTCAGTTAAGATAAAGAGATTTTTAACATTTTTTCTTCTTGACAGTATGAATTCTTTATGTATATGCATAATAGACAATTGTTAAAGTGTCCAGGAAGACAATCTTGTGGCCATCAGTATCAATAGCAAATTCATTCACCTTAGTGGAAATGATAAAAAGAAGACTTAGCAATACTGACTGTCTTCCTTAATTACTAAAGTTACTGTTTGTCTTTGTCTGTGTTAAAGTTTGATACTGTCCTGAGCTCAACAGAAGTTACACAGGGGCAGAGTTTCTTCCAAAGGACTAGCCAAGGATGAGGCTTTATCACTGGTGCTGTTATCAAAATGGTTGTACACTATCTGTTACAGGCTGCTGCCTGTGTCCACTAGTCCAAGCCACTTGAAGAGTAGTCACGACCAAATTTTCTACGATAGAGTTCTCAGGCTGGTATGCCCATGGGCAGTGTGACCCTTTCCAGCACAGCAGAAAACTGTGAAATAATCACACTCTTTTAGAAAACTGGGGACTGTCAAAAAAAACCTCTGTGGTGACTCCTGAAACAGGTATTGGTCTCTCCTGGAAGCAGAGCACTTCTGCATTTACACGCAGGTTAAAAACAGTTAGAGCACATTTGCAATGACTACAGCTTTAAATAACATTCACCACATACAAATCAATTTTTCAATTACACTGAAGGTATTAGCAAAGAATTCACTGCCTTAAAATATTCTGTTTTGAATAGTAAGCCATACTCTAGTAAATTTTAATGGCCACAAGCCTTTCAAACAAAGTTCATCACAAAGTTCTGTAGAGTATATAGCTTGTATGGTAGTTATGCCAAAGTCAAGCGAAAAATAGCAGAGTCTTATCCATCCTTTGCAATCTGGCAGTTAATGTACTATAGATTTATGGAGATTACTATAGTTTGACTTACATCTCCCAGACACATCAGGTTGTCTCACAGCTACGTTTTTCTATGTGGGTCCCTTAACTACAAGAATGTTTTCCAGAGAGCAAAACAGTAAATCTTTTAGTTGGGAAATGGATAGGTGATAAGAATGTCAAGTCATATTTATGCTTTTTTCCCCTGTAATGAGGAAGAGTGATTTATATTTAGGCAAAGAGTTGATCTAAAAAAGACCGCTATAAATTTAAAATGTTTGCTATTCCAGTGACATTGAAACATGATCTTTTGCTGGAAGAAAGAAACATGCATTCACTGAGTATTACGGAAAGGTAACATGGAGAGAGAGTTAATTAATTTACTATTTTTTTTGAAACTGAGGGATCTTTTTGGACTGGACTTCTGTGTGTCTTCCCAGGATGCAGCCTTGCTCATGCCACTACCTTGTTTCCCCACTCTTTACGATCTCAACACCCAGCAAAAGCAGGGCAGTTTCACGATTACTGTGTGGCACCCACCTATTTCATCTCTCAGGGGTTTTGCAGCAACCAGGGGACCTCCGGATCTGGCAGTGCCATCCTGTGAGTAACAGGATGCCCACTTAACCCAGAGCTTTAGCTTCAGCTCATTATGACAGCTTTATGGCTGCTGAGGATTGCTGTGTCTTACCATACCTTTCAGATGAGCTTTACAGCTTTCCCTATTGCTAGAGGCAGATTCTTACTGGTTATAAATTGCCAGAGATTAATTGTTTACAGTTTACTGGTAATGACTGCTTCTTACAGTATTATCAGCTGGCCTCACTTTGATCAAGATTCTGGCTCAGAGCACTCTGGCAAGAAGAACAGGTATAATTTGCTCTTTTAAATCCAACATGTGTATATCTAAGGGACCAAGCATTAAAAAAAAATGGGGAGCTCCAGCTCCTTTGAAGCAATCAGTCACACAACATGAGGGTGTAGGCATGGAAAACCTTATCCTAGGTTATGTATTTCTCTGTGTCTGTGTTTATATATATAACCACAGAAAGCATTGGCCATAATGGCTGAGAACTTTGCAGTTTTTCATCTCTTATATAGCACATAATAGAACCAATAGAGGAAAGAGGATTTGTATTTACCTTACACTCTCACTACTTTGGCATCCTGTTCAGTGACCACATCCAGGATCTCATATCAGCTGAGTCTGATGATGAGTAGGAAGGCAGGACTAGTCCCAAGCCTCTGATTTTGCAGTCATCCCCTCAGGATGCCACCACCCGAGGGAAAAAATGGCAACTGACTCATAGCCATTTAGCACTTACAGGAAAAAGGTGGGAGGGTGGAAGGTGCCATCGCATGAGGGCTGAGGTCATTCTCAGTGGGAGCATGGGGGAATCTGCTGGAGACTCATAAGGGTGAGAGTGGATTTGTGTTTCATAATAAAAGTCAGAGTAAAGAGAAGATTTTGTGGCCATTCTAGAGGTAGGAGATTGGGGGAATTGGCAACTGGATTGGGGGAAGCCACTAGGCTGTTCAGAGGGTTTTGTCAGCCAGGAAACAGTTCTGTGCTATTTGACGAGGGAACACGATGTCAATATGTATCCCATAATACTCAGCAGCTGCTCCACGAGAACACAGCCGGACAGATTTTGTCATGCTTGTTTTGTTGTTTTGGCAAATGGGTGATTTCCTTTTGCAAAGCCCCAGGGTATAAGGCTGCCAACAGGACAAAAAAATCTGAAAACGATTTTCTGAATATAAAATCCAGACCACGCCACTCTTGTAGTACTTTGCTTTTAACACTTTTATTTCCTGGAAGACAATAGAAATTAGCACCTTAGGATTCACAGGTAAGGAGATCAGTCAAACTTTCACAGGAAGAATGGGTGAAAATACTGCTCAGGTGGGACAGTGATGCATGAGATTCTCAGGCTTCTTCCATGTGTGCCTTATGGGAAGCAATGTCAGAGCCCAAGAGAATCAGTGCTCCTAACCTTAAAAAATGTACCATTTTGTATATGATACAGGTTTCAGGTAGTTTCTATTCCCAAATATCAAATCTGCAGGTTTTGTAAACCATTGACTGATGATATGACTACCTCTGATTTTTCTGCCTCTTGCTGTTTCACACAATACTGGCTCAGAAAAAGCAAATCTAGACTGAGTCCTCTCTGTCAGCTCTGGTGATCACAGTACTCAGATATGTCCTACTCCACTGCAAGCTTGGCAAAGAAGAAAAAACCTCTGAAAACACGGTAGCTTTGTTTCACAGGGAGCCATCTCCTTTGCTCCAAAGAGCTCCCAATTCTGTTATTCTTGAGCAACTGTCCTATAAAGTAGAGAGAAGCAAGGCCCGAAGGGTTGGACTAACATCATGGAGATCCATGGGCATGCTCAAATGGATACAAAATCATGTCAGAATCCAGTGCCCTAAACACTGAACCATTTCTGTCTTTCTCATATTGGTTAAAAAAAAAATTCTTTTCCAAAGCACTTGAGCCAGCCTTGGTCATTCGCTGGCCTAGAAAATATTCATACCCAAAAGCACAGTAAAAAATTTGGAGCCTTCCAGCTCCAAAACACTTGCATTGCTGTGCCAATTGAGTTCTGGTGACTAGTCTGTAAACTGTGGTGAGGTCCGTGCGTGCATCTTTAACAAATGTATTCTAAAATATTTGCCCTCTCAGACGGTCATCTAGATAATTTGTTCCTACTTTATTGTTTTGGTTGGGTGGGGTTTGCTCTTAATGTGGTGGGGGTTCAGTGCTGTTGATGGTGTCAACAAGTGCCTTTTAATATCTCTGGCTACACACAGAGCAGTGATCTTAATATTCTTTAGCTACTCAGAGTAGCACTTTATATTCAACTAAGAAGAAGGGCAAATAATGGTAAGGGAATAAATGAAAGACAGAGTCAGGTTGGTGGATTCTGAACAGTGTATTTTCTAAAATATCATATCTTTCTGGAATCTGGGGAGTTTTCACCACTATTAGTCCCTCTACAATGCTTCTTGAGACCAATATAATAAAAATTAACACATGATGGGGATATTTTTTGTCAGTATATCACATGAATTAACATTTTTGGCCTTACTGATACACTATGGGCAAAAAACATCGTGTCATTTAGTCAGCTATGGTGTCTGACTTTATTTCACAAAGCCAACAGTAAAATGCTTTTTTTCGTGTACTGTTAGCTAAAATATGCCTGAAATTCTCAACAGAACTTCCGCAAAAAATTGTCTTCTGTCTGCTCTCTGAAGTAGAGAGATATTATGATTCATACTCTGTCTGGCAAGCTACACTGTAAAGTGCATTTGTATTAATGGCCAGGTGAGAACATTAATGTCTCTTCAGAAAAACTTCGATACTGTCTTCAGAAGACGTTAGAACATCCTCACTAGTAGAAGGTGCCTCATTCTATCAGTTCTAGAGGGAAAGAACAGAGGAAGTGACTGGGTGTTGGGTTAATGGTTGGACTCAATGATCTCAAATGTCTTTTCCAACCTGAATGATTCTGTGATTCTAAGGAAAAATAACAAGTCTTGGTGGCTTTTGAGTTAATCTCCTTCTAGAGACAAGCTAAACTCACAGACCATCAGATTCTGAGTTTAGAATGCTGCTAATTAATCAAAGTTTCTGTCATAAAGCAATGTGACATTAAATTGCCATTTGATGTAAATGGAAAATTTACCTTCTTTTTCCATGCTGAGCACTATTCAAATATCTTATCAGTAGGCATGATAATATAAAATTATTAGAATAAGTTTCAGTTATTTCTGCCTGCCCTTTTCCATGGCTAACAGAAGTCTGGAGATTTTTTTAGCTGAAAGAAAAGGTCAAGTTCTTCTGAAATTATATTAAGGGATGTGTACTTTAAAGGGATAGTAAAACATTTGTTCATCTGCCATCTGTGACTTATTCCATGATTTTTGCCTTGTCCACTCTAATCAGTAGCCACCTAGAAATTTCAGTGTCCATTGTGTTGAGCTCAAAGAGCATTTTTTGACAACACATTTCCTTAGCAATGACAGAAAAATGTCTTCTTACTCTGCAGCTGTGAGACAGGAATCTTCCAAATCTCCCCATGAATCACTGAACCTTGACCAGCTCATGTTCTGGAGGGATGTCCCAAACTCCAGAGGAAAAAACATATTTAAATAACAATCAGACAAAATATCTTGTGATAAGCATGCTGCTACCCCCAATGCAATTCACCAACAGCCAAAATGGACATGTGTTTTGGTAGAACTTGAAACAGTGATGGTCTGTGTTGCAGAAAGCCTGTCTCAAAATGCTTTCCTTAGGTTCACAGGCCATAAAATTGCTGAAATCCTACAGAATGGGCCCTCTACTTATCCCAGTGGATGAGTTCTGTCCTGGCTTGAAAGATTCATGTTCTTGGTGCAAGTGACAGCGTTTGGATGACCCATGTAGCAAGGAAGGAGAGTAAAAGGAGCATGACCAAGGCAGAATGGAAAATCAGCCTAGCAGGAACAGCTACAAGGACAAAGTGGGAGGGAGAAACTCCCAGGCAGACCTTGTCCGTTCAAGTGAGACTAAGCCAATGCAATCCCCATGGTGAAGCCTGTTCCGAAGGAACCTACATGGAAGGAGCAGTGTGTCCATTTGGGCACATTTGAGTCCATTTGCATGGGGCTGGCTGAGTCTGCAGATGAGGTTGTCCAGAGTGAGTGGGGAGGATGTGTGCAGCACGCCTGAAAGCTCAAACAGAAAGTAATCCAGAGAAACAGAAGACAAGGCCTGACCTACTTTAAATTGAGAAACTGTAAAATCAGTTGGTTTGATCAAATGAATGTACTTACTTCTGTAAGAAAAGGACTTTGGAAAGAAAAGGAGGAAAACACCCACAAAACTGACTTTTCAAAACGAGAAAAAACCCACAAAACCAACTTTTTAAAAGGATCAAGCATAGCTTCTAGAAACAACTACACTAAGAACAACTGAGCTACAGCTAAGCTTTTTCAGCCAAAAATATAATTTCTATGTATTCAGATAAATAGAGCAGCTATTACCTGTTTCTGATACCAATAATGTTATTAGAAACATGGCTGAGCAAGTGGTAAAATAGATGCATGAAAAGGCAACTATCTGTAAATATATTCCTTATTTTAGATAAAACAACATAATAGATAGATGGCTGGTAGGTACATTATGATGATAGACACAGCACAAAGAATGGCCAAGAGAAAGTAAATCAGATGCTTTTACACAGAACTCAGGAATAATGTATGCCCAGGCAAATTTAAAGATGATCACCAGGAATGTTTCACAAAGCACAGTTGCATCACAGACAGCTGAGACCGTATGTCAGTGGGATGCTAGTGAAAATTAGTGAATACATGCAGGAAACAGAAACACCTGATTTTTTATGTTATCGGCTGCCTGGAATTAATATAAAGCTTTCTGTTCCAATGCAGTACTGAAATGCTTAGAGATCATATGAACAAGTGTTTTCAATCCAGTTTTTTTTTTCTTTTCTTTTTTGGGCATATGGTTCTATATTGACATATGGTGTATATATAGTTATTCTTGGGGTTTTTACATTCTTTATATTTAAACAAGAGCTTCTGCTCCTCTTCAGTTCTTTTCATCTCCGCTCTTTACTGTTCAT
Source organism: Climacteris rufus (assembly GCA_013398175.1). Lineage (NCBI taxonomy): Eukaryota > Metazoa > Chordata > Aves > Passeriformes > Climacteridae > Climacteris > Climacteris rufus. The sequence goes on along the minus strand of VZRZ01004061.1, from coordinate 1,316,150 downwards.
GGTACTTATGTGTCATGCTTACACATATTCATCATTTATCTACTCACCTTGCAGCACCTATAATGTTTGCTTTTGGTCTCACCTGCTGTATGAACCAGCATAAAAATCCATTTGTAGGGGGCAACTCTGAGCCATAAATAGCTTTGGTAGTGGTCCAGGGAATGGTTTGTTTGGTAGCATGAGGAGAAGTTTCTTCCTTGTGCAATGAAATGCAAAGGTATCAAAGTAGCTGTCACAGCCCTGTGAAAGGATGTTCCCCTCTGGAATAACACTCTACACAGCCAAGGACATAGGCAGAACTAGATTCACAATCAGAACAAGCAGTTTCTTAAACTCAGTGAAAATGTACAAACTGAGAGTGGTTCCACATCACAGAACTATACTGGGGGAGTATTTCATTTGCATTTACCTTCAGCACTCACAACCACTCCTTAAAAGAATCCCTGGCTGATTTTCTTTTACCCTGAATTTCTAAAAATGCCAAAGGCTTTTGATATATACATAATTTAAGTAGAGATGGAGCTCTGAGTCCAGAGAACCCATGTGTCTGATACCGCATTAGTTTAATTTATTGTTCCCAGTAGGCAGTAGTTGTCTGAGCAGACAGATTTTCCACTCGTATTGTTTGACATCATTGCAGTTGAATATGCACCAGAATACCATGTGGTGACTACGTAATAAATCAGCTCGTTATGTCTATAATCATTATGATTATGTGTTGTTCCAGGTCTCAGGATTGTTGACATAAAAAGAGGTAAACAGTATAAATTACTGACTCATCAAATAATTTGTTTTAATTTATTGAGAAGGAAGAAGGTTATTTTTTGTGTGGCCTGCTTCATATGTAGAAACACAGTAATGAAAATACAGAGTGTGTTAAATGGGAATAGCAGAATGTGAAATTAATCACACCCAATTGTCCTTCACAGAGTCTATGAGTGAAAACAAAAGTGTCACAGCACATAGGCCAAAGATTCCCATCATACAAAAGGAATCACAGAATCACAGACTACACGAGGTTGGAATGGATCTCTGGAGGTCATCTGGTCCAATGCCCCTGTTCAAGCAGATCAAGCTGACTGGGACCACATCCAAATGGTTTTGGAATACCTCAAGGATGGAGACTCCAAAGCTACTCTGGGCAAGTGTGTCAGTCCTTGGTCACTCACAGCCTTAAGGATGGGAAGCCCCTGCATGTACCAATGCCTGGGGTTACTCCTGCCAGCACTTCCCCTTCCTGAAATGCTTCAGGTTCCTATCAGTACATATCTCCAGCCCACTGAGGTCCCTCTGGAAGGTAGGACAACCCTCTGGTGTATCAGTCACTCTAACAGATCTGTGCCAACAGCAAAGCTGCTGAGGATGCACTTTGCACCACCATCCGAGTCATGACCAAGGATGTTTAATAGATTAACCCAGTCTTCACCCCTGGGATATATTACTAGTGACTGGCCTACAATTACATTTCTTGCCACTCATTACCACCCTCTGGACACATCTGTTCAGCCACTATTTAATCCAGTTCACTGTTCATTCAGCCCATACTTCATGTTTGCTATGAGAATCTTAGAGGAGTCAGTGCAAAAATCCTTCCTGAAGTCAATAATAATCACTGTTGTCATCTACCAGGCCAGTCATTTCATGACAGAAGTTTATCAAGTTGGTCAAGCACATCTTCTCCTTGGTGAAACCATGTTGGTTAATCCCGACAACGGTTTGATCCTTCATGTGCCTGGAAATAATTTCCAGATTTAGCTGCTACATAACTTTCCAATGATTGAGGTGAGGCTGACTGGCCTGGGTCCTTCTTCCCGACCTTCTTGTGCATATCCAGTCTGCTTAAGTATTGTTTAATCTGATCCCTGTCCACCAATGCTCTATCTATTCTGCTACAGAGAGCCCCTGGTCTCAGGGACCTGGAATTTCTGAAGGTCAGTCTTGCTAATAAATATTGAGGTGAATAAGGCATTGTTACAGCCTTTTCCATGTCCTGTGTAAAGAGGTCCCCCATCTCATTCAGCAACGCATCCACATTTTTCCTAGTCTTCTTTTTGTTACCTATATACCCATAGAAGCCTTTCTTGTTGTCTTTGACATTCCTGGACACATTAAATTCCAGTTGGGCTTTATCTTTCTTAACTTCACCCCTGGATGCTCTGACAATGTATCTGTATTCCTCTCAGGTTACCTGTCCTTGCTTCATCTCTCTGTATGCTTCCTTTTTTTCTCTGAGATTGTCCAGGGGCTCATTGTTCATTCATGCAGAAATTTTGCCTGACTTCCTCATTGGGATAGATCACTCCTGAGCTTGGAGGAGGTGATGCTTGAATATAAAAGAGCTTTCTTGGGCCACTCTTTCCTCTAGGGCTTTATTCTGTAGGACTTGATCAAACAGACCTTTGAAAGGGCAAAATCTGCTGTCCTGACATCCAGGGTTGTGAGCTTGCTTTTTACCCTCCTACCTCCCTTCAAGATCCCAGCTCCACCATATAATTGTCACTGCTGCCTGTGACCTTCACCTCCCCAGTGAGCCCCTCCTTGTTGGTGAGTATGAGGTCCAGTGAGCACCTCTCCTCTTTGGCTCCTCTGTCACTTGGGTGAAGAAGCTGATGCACTTCAACGACCTCCAGGATTGCTGATGCCCGGCTGTGCTGTCCCTCCTGTACACATTGGGGTGGTTGAACTTCCCCATGAGGACCTTCACAGCACAGTCAGAAGCAAAAGCTGTCAAGAGGTGAATGGTGAGGTGCAAAAACATTTTCACAATGCTGTTGAAATTAACATCCTTACATATTTTTAACTTAAATTTGACATAAATGCCAGAAGTACAGCAGTTAGCTTATGGATCCATAGGGGTTTAGAACCACCATGAAAAACACCTCAAATATTGAGTTCACTCACAAGGGCATACTGTTTGTCCCATTTGTCATTATATCCCTTTTATTATTATTTTTACAAAGATCAAAATGTTTAAGGGAAATATTCTTGAATATGATCAACAGAACCTATTATTACTAGCCATAAACTGTGTTACCAGTCCCAGTCTAATGATCCAGGAAAGTTACCACCGTGGCTGAACCATCCATTTCTGAGATGCCTGGTACAGCCCATTAGGTATGTGAGATGTGAAGAGAGAGAGGGAGATGCTGTGTAACACGTGGAGTGCATATTTACTCTGCACTGCTGGTTATACAGAAAGTGCATGATCACAAAACACACGCGTCGCATCACCTTGTGTATGGTGTGGCTTTCTGTCTTGATACATTCATTTCTAATGATACAGCTGTCAACTGCAGCTATCACACCAGAGGACCTGCACGTTTTCTGGCTCAGCTCCTAGTCCTAAATAAACATCTTCATCCAGTCATTCACTTGTTCTTCACATTAATGGGAAGTAAATGTGTCTTCACAAAAGCATAAATGTTAAATGACCGTATTCACAAATTTGCTCTTCATTGCTCTTTTCAGCTTAATCTCAAACTGAAGCTTTGCCCAGGAAAAGTTGTGCTTTTATTTACTTTTTGAAGTATTCTTAACTCCTTTTCTTAAAGAAGACATGAAAGGTGTTGCATTAAAATAACCAAACAGAAAAACACACCCCAAAACAAAACAAAACAAACAAATCAGCTTGTACAGAATTTAAATGTGGTATTAATGCCATCAACACTCAAAACATGTTAAGAAGTATGGTAGAAGCAGTACATTAACAACAGGCCTAATCCACACCAAAGTAAATTTGCCAAGCACTACTGAAGTAAATGAAATTACGCTAGTTTAGGCCAACTGCACATCTTCTCAACGTGTTACACCACTATTCATTTTGGTAAGTCATCAACTCACTTTTTTTCAACTAAAGTAAGGAATTTACTTTCTTTTATCCAGACTATGATATAGTTTGAAGATGAGATTTTAAAACACAGGAGTCTTCAAGGGCAATGCAGCAGTGTGCTTGTCATTCTGATGGTTAACTGGACTTCAGCAGCTCCTAGAAAATCCAGGCTCCTGTTGCCCTGAGCTCTGGTTTAACACATATCAAAAGATAGACTTTCTGCAGTTAAATTTATGCTTTCACCTCAGTCAATACTAGCAAGTTAAAGAGGTTAAATTCTTTATTATTCTCAATATTATTGAGACCTATGCACACAATTTTAAGCATGTTCTGTGACTTTAAAAAGTGCTAAATACAGTGCTTAAAGCTGAATAACCATCTATGTGCTGCCCTGAGTATGAATGTTTTCTGCACTGAGACCTGCAAAAAGTCAACATAAAACAAATGCATATAGTTGGAGATTGAAGAAGAAAAAAGTAGTATCAAATTGGGTAAGTAGTAGCAAATTGGCCATGACTTACAGGTGATTAAGCAAGTTAAAATTCAGAAAAATAAATCAGAATAATCTAAATATCTGGTTTGCATTGTTATGGTGATACACTGATGTGTTGAGATGTGATGACTTGTTTCGACTATCAGGACGGCAGCTAGTGGACTTCAGAGCAGATTAACAGGGTTTAAAAAATTCTTTAGAGGTCTTTAAAACCAACACTGCCTGATGTACCAAATGAAACCATCATATGATTCAGGGAAGAGTAAAGGACATTGGGGAAAAGACATGAGAAGAGTTTATAAACAAAGTGGCCATACCCTGAGTGCTTCACCTTAACTGGCTTCTACAATGGTCCAAGTCTCTTCAATAACTCTTCTCAGCTTTCCCAGATCATCACTGCATTTGGGAACTAAAACATCCATACCCTACTGGGCATGAGAAAGAGATTATTAGTTGAGCAGCATTTCAGTTATTCAACTGTCTTCTTTCCTCTTGGTTTTCGTTGTCCACCAGACAATAATAAGTAGGCTCAGTGCTCAAACACGACTACTGAGAACAGCATGGGGATTCTCAGCAATGCCGTACAGACAGAAGAGAGTTTTATCTGAACCCAGCAGGAAAACATGTGGGCACTAGTTATGAGGTACACGAGCATGGAGGGACTTGGAGCAAAAAAGCTTCCAATTCCTCACTTCTTTTCTTCAGAATGTCAATTTCCCACAGGTTCTGGGACCGAGTTCTCCACATGTTCTGAAGGTGCTTCACAACCCTAAAATAGGAAGGGCACAATAGCCCATAGAAAAGCTTTCTAGTCTTTCCAACTGAATATATATGACTCCTATTGCGGTGACTTTCAAGGCTGGATTGTCAACACAAAGGTTTCCCTTAAGAATCCAGATAAGGAATCTCACCTTTTGGAAAGTTAATGAAAACAACACTAATTGTAATTGTCCCTTGCTGACTAGCCCCTGAGGCCCCACAAAGTCCTCAGAGCAGCAAGGTCTGTAAGTGCTGACAGCTCTCTCTTCATAAAAGTGTAATTGATGACAAAAGGAAATTGCATCATCCAGCCTTTTTCCTTCTTTATCAAAAAAAGGGGAAGTTCCACTGTAGTAATTTTAATAGCAGCAGGACTAATTCTAGGAAGTTTGGCAATGTTTCTTTAAAAATAGGTCAGTTAGGAGAATAATGAAGAGGAGTTGAACTCTGACTCTGTTTGCCAAGCTGACTTTGTTTTCCTGATTCAAACATGAGCAGGATGAGGACTAGGCTTTATTCAGCCTTCCAGAGCACCAAAAAAAGTAGCAAGATTGGGAAGAGAATGAAGTAAAGAAGAGGTACTGGGAAGCCTTGGATGCACTAGTGCTGTAAATCTTTTCCTGATAAAGTCTGATGCTTTCTCCACTCTCCTTCCACTGAAGGATGTTTGGCATGTTCAGGCTCTTAAGAGTACTGCTGATTTGGTTTTGGCATATGTGAAAAAGTGGTTATTGTAGGTGAATACTGAAAGCAAGTCTTAAATTTTCCCTGGTTAAATAACTGTCAGAAAGCCACAGTCAGGAATGGCTATTACACAAAGCTATGCTGATCTTAGCACTGTTGGGGAAGAAATCATATATGCTATGGTAAGAAATGTAAGGTGTTTTTCATGATCACTTAACTCATGAGTCAAAGAGATTTAGGATCAAAACTAAGCCAGAAGGTGTTTGATAAAGCAGTGAATAAAACATGGATCCATTCACGAGGATCAAGGGAACATGATTCACTGATACCTACAACATTTAGAGATAAAAATTATTTTCTTAGGTCCCCTAATAACCTGGGTTTTTTTTCCCCTCAATCTTTTCCATATTGCAGCAGAGTTCTCCTCACAGCTTGTCCTATAGTTTTTTGAAATCCTGCTCATTTTTATCCCTAAAGGATGGCAGAGTTGTTAAAATCTTTCCAGCTGAAAAACCTGTACTTGACTTGAGTCTCCGGGCACTGCAGAACCATTTCCTGTGATTGCAGCAGAGAGAGATAAAATTCCACTGTGGGGAGAATAAACCGAAATTAGACCAAAGATTTCCGGATAATTAAGATTTCAAAGCAAAACCTCTTTTGCTGCTTTTTGCCCAGATCTACTTTTTTTTT
>VZRZ01004061.1:1243057-1308354 GCA_013398175.1 Climacteris rufus | reverse complement strand
CGGCGCGGTCGCCGCGGCAACGTGCCCGCGGACGCGGTGTCGCAGCGCGGAAGATGCCCCGGAGGCGGCCGCCGCTGGGGCTGCCCCAGCCGCCGCCTTCCGCCGCCCGGAGCGGGGATCGCGGCCCAGGGGCGTCCCCCGGGGCGAAGCCCGGCGGACACAGCGGTGCCGGTGAGCCGGGGTACCCCCGGGAGGATGTGTGCGGAGCCAGGGGCTCCCTAGAGCGCGGTGTGGCGGCTCTGGACCGAGAGCGGGCGGCTGTTCCCTTCGGGTTACGAGCTGGGATGTCGCGGCCAAGTAGCTTTGCACCCTCAGGGGTGGCCGGGTGATGTCCCCTGCCTGGTTCAGAGCGTTGGGGCTGGGCACGAATCCCTCACGGGCCTTTTCCTTCTCTTGCTGTAGTTGGTGACAAAACTACTGATGATCTTGCTGTCTCCTGGTCTGTGGCTCGTGTTGACCACATTCAGCCTGTGTTTTGTGCCTCGTATAATAGGCCTTGGTTTCATTCATGCTCTATTCCTTCATCCTTCTTTTTCTCTCAAGAAAGACAACGATGCTGGTGGTGGATTTATAAGAGTCATAAGGAATTATTATGGTCCCATAGTCTAACTTCTTCCATAATATAAAACACAGACTATTCCCCAGTGATTCCAAGGTCTGGCCCTCCAGCCTCTTTAAACAATCTTGATTTAATGACTTCCAACGATGGGAATTGACTACATTCCTGGATAATTGGCTCCAATTTTTAATCTCTTTGTTAAACGTTTGCATCTCTTTTCCACTTTGAACTTTCCTGACTTCGTCTTCTAGCTACTGGATCTTGTAATGTCCTGCCTGTCAGATTAAATAGCTATCTAGTTTCAGATCATCTCTCTCTGCTCAAGTATTTAAGGGCAGTAATTAAATAGCCACTTAACGTTGTTTCTAATGAGATAAATAGACCTGACTCTTTTGGCTTCTCCCTGGAATGCAAATGCTCCCCAGGAGAAATGTCTGGGCTGCTCTTCTCTGAGCCCCCAGCAGTGTCCTTGCTGCCCACCGGTGCTGCACAGTGGATTCCAGGAAGGCTCTTGTTAGTGTCACGTGTGGAGATAATAACCTTGTGCTCAGTATTCCCCTGTCTATTCACCCAATGGGACAGACTTTTCTTTCCCACGACTATGCAGTGGGAATTTCTGTTCTGTTGGTTACAGGCAGTGATCCGTGCATTTCTTTGTGAGCCAGGGTTTTCTCAGAAGCTGGTTGCCTGTCCTGTAAGGGGCATTTGAATTAAATCTTTCTACATGTATAACTGTGGATCTGCTTATATGAAAGAGTTTTTTCCCCTCCTCCTATCACTTCACTTTTCCATGGACCACAATAGACCTCTGGTGTCCTCCAGAAATCAAAAGGGTTTCTTTTCCTGGGACCTCTATCCTAAAGGATGTCTCCTCCCCCAGTCAACTTCAAGTAAGTTTAAGGTCATCTGAAGCAAATGGTACCAAGAAGCTATACTGAGTAATATACAAACTGCAAGCTGAAAGTGCCCATTACAGTGAATTGCTTTTGTAACTGCTTTTGTTCCAAGTGTTGGTCAGAGAGAAAGAGAATTGCTTTCCTGTCTTGGAGAGCTGTAAATCCCACTGCTGGCTATGATGTCTAGGATGACACATACAGTATCATTATTTTGTGAGCCTTTAACTTGAATTTGGTGAGTTTTACTTGCTCTGAAGCATGCTTAAGCTTGGATTTATAGTGCTCTAGAAAGCACAGTGTCTGAGAGTATGGGCCAGAGGTAGGTGGTTTTGACAGGATATTGTCAATTATTTCAGCAGCATGTAGCATCTCAAATCTCAACAAAAGGATGAGGCTGAGTAGTGTGAAGGCACCTTGTGTGGAAGATGGTACAGAGTAACGTTCTTTGAAACTGACTTTTGTTTGGGCTGGGATTTTTTTTTTTGTTTGGGGGTGTGTGTGTTTGTAACCACCTGGACTTGCCCTGTCTATGAACTTAATGCTCAGTCAGGGAGGGTGACGTGAGAAAGGTCCAAAAATTAAAGGCCTTCACATGCAGACCTTCCCATGGAGTAAATGATACAATGATGCTTGTGAGTAAGATTTGTTTGCATGAATAAAGATAGCAGGTTTTAGCCTTTGGAATGGCCTAGTTGCCTTCAAAGTGTTAAAATTAAGAAAAGTACATTCTGATTGTGTAACTAAATGTCAGGACAAAGAGCGTTTTTGAAATTTCATGAAGACTTTTTTATTACAAGTCCCTGAAAATATGTTTATTCATAAGATTTCACAAAGTATAGACATGCATGCACTAAATATAGACAGTGATGGACCCTTAAAAGGTCTAAAAAATCATCACAGAGTTCACATACCACATCTGATTGAATAGAGTAACACTGAGCTCCAGAATTCTGGTGAATTTTCTACAGGCTGGTGTCAGCATCTTAGGAATTGTTTCTCAATTTTGTACAATTGTATATCCCCCCAACATGAACTTTTGAAATGTTACTACCTGAGAGATGTCTTTCTCTCACCCATTCAAACTCAGCTTCTGTCCCCCAAATTGGGCTAATATCTGAGTTTTTTCAACATACGTTTTCTCTTCTCCTGGTTACACCTTTTCTTCAATTCCTTTTGCAATCAGAAGAGCACATGTATGTTTCCATAGGGTGGCTGGTCCCCAAAATTAAATATTTCTGAATTAGGAAGCTTATCCAGGGTCAACCTGGCATTAAGAGTAGTGGCTGTTAATTAATTCTACAGGCCCAGGGCAGACAGAAGATAGTATTTTTGAGTCTCAGACTTGCTGAAGACTGTCTAACGAGTGCTAGGGTAGACTTCGACAGATTTCATTAGCAAAATACTTTGGCAGTGGTAAAATTTGTCAGATTTGGGTCCTGCAACTGTTACTGACACTGTTATTTTTAAGAACATAAACACCCTCTGTCAGACACAGTCAAAGCTAAGGAGAACAACATCCTGCCTTCAGTTTGTGAAATCCTCACTGCTGTAGGAGTACAAGCAAGCTGCTCATAGTCTCACAGCTACAGACAGAACAAAATTTCATAGCTTATGATTGTGCCTCTAGCAGTGCATCACTTCTTAATTTATAACTCCCACATTAAAGGCAGAGTTGGGGTATAGGCTGAATGTCTTGCCTTTGTGGATTTAGGAGAAATCCTGGACTAAGAGCTGACATTATCTAATGGTATGTAATGACTTCATAGCTGGTAAAAGTTTCATACCTGCTGTACAGTGTTTATGAACTGGTTCCATTACTGCCAAATTCTTTAAAATCAGTCGTGTTGTTACTGGCAGTATTTTCATATTATTATGGCAGATTAGAAATGTAACAAAAGTCACCTAGAGTTTTTTCTGTATTAACCTTGGATATAAATTTGGTGCCCTAATTGTAAACCTCAATCTTGTGTGACAGCATGTCTAAACTGAACCCATACTTCGTCTTACACACTGAATCATTTAGGTAAACATCACCTTCTTGAGAGTCAGAACAAAAACAAACAAACAAAAAAGGATAATTTTATTGGGGAAAAATAAGTTTTGGACATGTTCTGAATGAAATTAAATTACCATCCAACAGGAAAAGCTTTTGAGAGTGTATCTGAGTAAGTTTACTTTTGCAAATAGGAAAAATAGAAAAGGTCTACATATATCTGTTTTATTATATACATGGACTTTGAACTCAGTAACAGTTCTGTAGAAACAAGGACTGGTACCGATTAAAAATTTAATCACACATGATCGGTTACTTATTAACATCTAGCGATTTGTCTCTTGGGAGCCTGTGGCTCAGAGCTCACACTTGTAAATTGGCAGCAGATCCTAAAGGGTTGAGGTGTCAGCATGCTGCTGAGTAAATAGGCAAGAAAAATGCAGTGCCAGCGCTTGCAGCTCCATGCACGCTGTGGGAGAGAAAGGCGAAGGGAAGGGTGGGCGCCAAAGGAGTAATGACTGGGAACCAGTATAACACCATTTTGCACCTATTTGTCCTCTGTCAGCAGTGGACATGTACACTCGATGAAAATACTTAAGTGGAGGGAAGAATGCCAACAATCACAAATATTACAGTGAAGTGTGATAGGAGTGCTACGGGTGTGTCCGCAGAGCACAGATTGAATTTTTTCTCCCCACCTCCCCCACATCTCTGAACTCCGTGATCCTGTGTAACAAGGCTTGGTGGCAGGCATGGAAGCTATTAGCACAGCCAATATCAACCAGCCATCCAGGAAGATACAGTATCTATTGATGATTCAGGAAAAAAGTGTATATATCCATTATATCTGACTGTAATTGTTAGCAACACGTTACTTCTACTGTTAATTTTACTGTATTTATAATACTTTAGTAAAATGTAATAGTGACAGCTAAGTTTGCTTGTTTCCTTGCCTGTTTTGCTCCCTCTGACAGTAGTTCTTTTAAATGAACAAGAAATTAGTCAAGGGGGACACAAACGGACACCCTGGTGCTTTGTGAAACTATTAGTAGCTGTGCTATGAGCATCTCTATGTACTATTGGTATCTGTATCTGGCATAGTGGAGACAAGCTCTGAGCTGAGGCTAAAAGCTAGTATCACTTAGCAAATGGTAACAATTCATTTTTCCAGGCTAAGTTATATCACTGTTGTGTAGCTTTTGAGAAGAAATACTCTGCTGAGAGTGTGAAGAAGTAGTTTTTTAAAAGAGGATCATAAGAAGAATATGTTCTGAGATATTTATCATCTGCCTCTGAGGCAACCCTCACAGTCAAATTCAACTGTGATAAAATAGATATGAAGCGCATTGCTAGACAGGAATCTCCACTGTGGTCTGGTGACCTCCTGCTTCAGGAACGAGCAGCATTGCTAAGTTTAAAAGCATTCGTACTGTCTCTGGATTGGTCACAGTTACGTAGTAATAACATATGCCCTCTCTATTGTGTGCCTCTACATTAATGCACACACAAATGGGGGGAAGAGCAGAGTTTCCTCAAGCATTAGTAGTCTGGCTAATTCTGGCAAGAGCTGACAAAGCTATTGTAGTGCTTCAGTTAGCTACAACTATTAACTACAGCATAGGTCAGGACTGAAGTAACTAGTGTAGGAAAGGTTGCTTGAAAGGAGCCTGCAACCAGAAGTATTCTTATTAGAAGAAAAGGTATACTAAACATAAGCAGAATGTAGTGACCAAGCATTCAGCTTTGGAAAGGCAGATCTTATTATTTTCCTTTTTTTTTTTTTTTGTGCTAAATGGTTTCAAGGTGTTTCTAAAAAATTTGATAAGTAATCAATGTTTGCTTGAATTCTCTCGATGATGCCTCTATCTTGAGGTTCTCCTGTAGCTCAGTGATGGTAATTAATCTTGTCAGCTCTTCAAAGTCATCATGGAATTATCACCAGTTGGCATTTTATCATGAAGAACAGGGTGGCTTTTTATATGCACGTGTGTCTTTCTCATCTTTTGGAGAAAGTTGAACAAATACTGGCTATTGCAGTCAGAATCCCAGATTCCATTCTAGTGGTGAAAATCTCTTTCCCAGTGATGCTAATGTGCAAACAAACAAAAAGCTCCGTTTTTAAAAGAGAAATTAAAAAAAAAAAAAACCAAAAAAAACCTCAGGCAAAATGAAACAAGGAGCTGTGCAATTATTTTTACTGTTCTTAATTCAAAAATCCAACAAATTCAAATAGAGGGCATGAATACTATGATACATTATGAGTAATATTAAAAGGATACTATAAAAAGCAATGGCTTATCTCAAATTATGACAATGAAGTCAGTGAAGAATTAATTCAGGAATTTTCTGGTGACTCCAGGACCCTTCTTTACATGCATGAAATAATGACTAGAAAACTGAGAAAATCAGTCAAGATGTTATCATGGAAACACCGGGAATTTCCAACACATGATAACAAAGGATCTGATGTTTACCTTAAATTTGCATAAACAGGAGTCAATTCATTAACATGTGGGGGAAAAAAAACCAAAAACCAACAAAACGAAACAAAACAAACCCAAAAAAGAACCACCACAACAGAAAAAAAACCAAAAAACTCAAAAATGTGGTTAGGCATCATTTCAGATGGATGGATTTTTCCTTTCCTGGGTGAAACAGAGAAGGAAAAGAACAGTAAACTGGTTATTAATCTGATTTTACATAGTTTTGGGAAGAGATGAGTGTTCCTGTTGGTAGCAGATAGAACTGACACGTGGGTTTTCTGTTCAGGGAAATGTGGTGTGTGCCAGCCTTGGGGAGAGCAGCCTGACCTAAAGCCAGCCTGACTTGAAGTAATTTTCTGCTCGTGGGCAGTCATTTTGTCTTAGTAAAGAAACTGTAAAACATTTTGAAGTCCAAGGACTTGTGCTTTACCTTCGTTGTGTTGCCATTGAGATCTCAGTCCAGAAAATAGTGTAGTGTAGTGGGTCTGCTGAGTGCTCGGGGAACAGTCCCTCCCTTTCCATAGGGCCCCATGACTCTGGAGTTTTGCCAAAAACAGGGTGAAACAATAGAGTAAATCTGGAAAGTTGGTATAACAGACTAGGTAAGAAATTTTCCAGCAAATGAGGTGATGTGGACAGGGCACTGTTGCATTTTAGCAAGTCGCTGTTTTCTTAGACTACTGGAGATAGAATTCACAGCAGCTTTTAGGATGGCCTTTGGGCACTGAGGAATGAGTTAGTTATCACCAGGTCCCAACTTCAGAAAGAGGAGAGGTCTTCTAAATCTTCCCAGCTCAGCTCTTCTAGAAGCAGTCTGGCTGTTTGGGAGTTAGCTAGCCCCTCAACTAGAAAATGCTGAAGGGTAATCACAGCTTAGTATTTAACAAACTAAAGGGTCACTTTAATGAAAGTCACTCTCCTTCCTCTGAAACTTCAGTTTCAGGAAGAACTTCACACAACTGAAAGCTTAAGGTTGAGATGACTCATTAAGAAAATTATGGAATATAATAAGGATGCTGGGGAGTGTAGTAAGGAATAGAAGTAATGTGATAAAATACTTGTCAGAAAGATGATAGTCTTGAAAAGAGCTGTATGGAAACAAGATGACAGAATTATTCCACTCTGAAAAGTTGGTATTTCACAACTCTTTATAATACTGCAGCACACCACAGCCTCTCCATGTAATTAAAAGAAAAATGTTAATCCTGCCCTTGAGGTTAATAATTAGGGAGTATCTGTTAAAAGCCAGTAAACAGCCTATGAAGGTATGCATGAGTTTGAGGACACAGATTTCTGCTCAAGCTAAGCAATAGCCTTACAATACCTGCTGTTTCAGTACTCTAAAAAGTAACATCAGTTTCCATCAGTCCATAGGGATGGGTATCCCAATTACAAATTCAGCTGTGGTAACATTTGCCAATTCTTAGCTGCAGCACCAAATGCATTTTCAGAGAGAGGGTAAGTGGTGTTCAAAGAGTCATCTCAAGTCCATGGTATGGCAGAACAGAGTGACCAGGATTTCAGGTCCCTGTGTGTGCTCCCATTCTTCAAATAAACCTGCTCATGCTATAAGCATGAGCATTAGCAACTGCAAATATACTTTCATCTACCTCAGCCAAGAGCTGAGGAAGGCCATACCTGCATGTGATGGCTTTGGGTCAGGATTGTGCAGTCTGTGCTGTTATCCCATGCCTGGGAACATAGGGTTCATCAGCTAAATGCGCCTGTAGTTTTGGCCATGTGCTAGTGGTGCTAGAAATGCATGAGGATGCACTGCAGACTGTGACTGATGATAAAAGCTGTTCATTCATTTCCTGAGAAGTCAAGCAACCTGCATCAGGAGCTGCAGAGAAGTTTTAACAAATGGGTATTACAAAAGGATTAGCTTCATTAATTTAGCTGCTTGTGCTTTTGGCACTCAGGAATTAATCCAGCCTTTACTGATTGTTGGAGTCTCAATTAGCTTGATGCCTAGGAAAGGGAAGGGACAAGCAATTTCCTCCTGCATATAGAAGGCATAGAAACTAAGAGAGATGGTCTTCCCTTTGGTGAGAAAAGGGGTATTTGCCTCCTGTCTGGGTTCAGTGTACACATCAACTTAAAGGGAACAATTCAAACCTCAAGTCATGGGGCCACAGTGCAATAAAAGCAGATTAAATCCTATCATAAAGCCTGGGAGCTTTCCCTCAGAAACACTATTCTATTAAATAGTCTATCTGAGAATTCCTTCCAGCTGGACCATGCTTGGCCATTATCACATAAACATGTGAGTTGATATTGGGAAATAGGAGAACAGTTTTTATCCAGTTCAAAAGATGCTCTTAATATGAAGGGCCTCAGGGGAATATTGCTTGGAAAACAAATTTTCATATTAAAATGACTTATTTCAGAATTACAGTTTTCCATGCTGGAGGGGACAGGAAGGTAGCAGAATGCTTGCCAAAGAGATGGACAATAAACACACTCACACTTGCTCCCTAATGAGAAGATGAGTGGATTGAATGTGTTAATGAGATAGTACCCTGTGGTTTTGGGGAGGGTTTTTTTTGTTGTTTTTTTGTTGTTGGGTTTTGGTTTGGTTTTTTTCTTAATTTTATTTTTTAGCTAGATTCCTGCATGCAGGCTATTTGTATGTGTCTGCTGTATCCAGATTGGCATGCCTGCAGGAATGTGAGCAGACCTTCCTATCAGCAGCCAGCTCAAACATGCAGATGACAGGGAAAAAACCCACACAATGTCTGAGCCGCTCCTCAAAAAGCTGTAGGAGAAGAAAATGAAGCTAATAATAGTTTTGTTAAGTATGTACCAGGAAAGCAAGTTTCAATTACATTATGCCTGTAATACTATGATCCCAAGTAGTAAGCTCTGTAAGAAGTGATATTTGCTGTTACTCATCAGTTCCGTCTGTGTGGATGCTCCAAGACAACTCGTGGTGGTGTTCCTCCAGGAGCAGAGCCTGCCTTCCAGTGACTAATGAATCCCACCTACTCAGCCTCAGTTTATCTCATATTTGTCTGTTGAAACTTCTCTTCTTTTTCAATGTGATTTATAATCTCAACTTCAGCAATCAAATTAGTCTTTAATGACCACATGAGTTCAACTAGTTGGCAATCAAAGCCACACCTGTTATTGTAAAAATAACATCAGAGTCAGTAGCTAACATGCTGCTCAGAAAAAGAAACTTAATTAGATGGGTGAAATTTGACCTTGCAGCTAAAGGCTGTAATGCCTTTGATGCAAACCCCATTAATGGAACTGCTGTAGTTTACAGGAGGTATAAATCTGGCCTTTTAACAGAGGTATCTAACTAGAGATATTAAATTAATATGAAATTGTTCCAAACACCGTAGTTGCCATTCTGACAGGAAGCCAAACCACATCATCCTTTCAGTCATCCTATCTTAGATGCCTGATTCATAATGAATATAGGGCAGATGAGGCAGAGATGAATGGACAGAGTATTCTGCTGTGGTACTTCAGCCAGCCAGTGGCATGCCCTTTGAAATCCTTGTCCTCTAGTCTTTAATGATGGTCCCAAAATACTACTGGCTGAAACAGAGCAATGGTGCCACCCTGAAGAGTGGATAATGGTGATAATGAACTCTCAAGAGTTAAAAGTTTGATCGTGCCAGGACTTCTGCAAATCTGGAACCTAACGTGTTTGATGCAGCTTGCTGTGCAGGTTTCAAGTTTTCTATGCAATGACTTGTTGCAACAGCTTCCTATCGTTGAATTTAAGAAAGACTGGAGTAGCAGAAACTTTGCAGAGAAAAAAACACTGAATAGGTCTTGTCATGACCTTCTCAGTGGTGTGACTGGTTGCAGAAAGGAGTTTTCTAATGACTTCTTGCAGTCTTCCTGATGCTTCTTTGATCCTTTTTCTGACTGAGTTAATGGTTCAACTTCTCTTACCTGGAATGAAAACATGAATGTAAAAGTGTCTGTTTTCTAGCAGAACATGTGATGATTTTTGTACTGTGGAGTTAAAGACACAGTTAAATGTGTTTTGAGGTAAACCTGTTAGCTTCGTTTTGGAGAGCATTTTGAAGAAGAAATGCACATGAAAATTCATATTGCCCTTTGAATTAATGTAGGATTCTTCCATATCTCCTCTCTTGAAGGCTGACTTTGTGTGCTGCATGTGGAATTGCATTCAAGGACTCCTGAGCTGACCTTCGTGACCAGGACTTAGTTGGGATAAATATCTTCTAGTCACCTAGTCTTGATCTTAAATTCTTCACTGTTGACACTCAAAATGGTTAATTGGTTATATTCACTTAATGACTAATTCTGTCTTTCTTAAAGGAGGATTTTCCATTAGTGACTGAAAAGAGGGCAGTCTTTGGGAAAATGGACTTTCCCTCTTATGCATGTACATAGTTTCTTTTAAGGTAAGCTTATTTGGGGGTTTTTGTTTGTTTGGGGGGTTTTGGTGTTTGGGATTTTTTTGCCTTTTATGTCCCTATACACAGAAAAATACTTTCTCTATGATCAGAGAGCAGCTTTTTGAATGTGTGTTTGGTGTTGGCCAACCATTACAAGAGACTAACAGTTTACAAAAACCACCAGGAAATAGGGAAAAAATGCTCATCAGAGGCTTAGAAAGACAGATCAATGCTTAAAATGTTCAAATTGAACATGCAACATGAGGTAGCAAGTGATAGGAACATGGTCAACATCACAAATACTTAAGCAGTGTTAAAACTGTCTTTCAAAAATGATGCTATGCCATGGTGCAAAAGATGATTTTAAAACATCCATTTATGAACAGTTTCCTGGCCTGGAGTGATACGAAGCTGTGAAATGGTCTGGCAAGGAGCACACAGTAAGAGACAGATGGCGAATCAGTGCTGGAAGAGCATTCAAGCCTAGGTCCAGGAGGCAGAGGGCCAACAAATTTTTCTTATCACAGGGACCAACCAACTTATTTTCCCCTACACATCCTCATTTTTTTTCTGAAAGAGCAGGCATCCCCTTCAGCCCTTATTTCCTCCTGCCTTCTTACCCAGGCAGAATTCCACAGCAGTTCTAGAAGTTTGTCAGCCTCATAAATGGAATGAAGTCACTGACTTCATGTGGGAGAAGGCTGGTGTTCCCAAGGACAGCATTAACGCCCTGGTTTTGTGAGAGAAACTTAAGACTGAGGCATGTGAACCATGAAATTCAACAGCTGAGCCATTTCATCTAGTTGCTGCCCAGAGAGAAGGTCAGGGGCAAATTAATTTCTGGATGTTGCAGTTTTTGCCCTTAAAACAAGGGCAAAGTTCCCACACATGAGGGGAAAAGAACTTGTTTTCTGTCCTCAGAGAGGAAAAGGGTGGGAGTTTTGAAGTGGTGATGGGGGATTTCTCAGCCCATTTGCAGTGCTAACCAGATATCTATCTCTCTTGAACCACCTTACTTGCAGCCTGCTTTTGAAAAAATGTTTTTCTCCTGTTGACTTGGAGTAGAACAAACCCAAGAGTATTCCTGTGGCTGCCCACACCTGTGGCTCAAGGTTGTCAATAAATAGGTTAGGGAGCAGAGTGAAGAGAGCTGAGATAATGAAAATCAAGCTACAGTAGTCAGCTGGACTGTGCTGACCAGCAGCTGAGCAGGGATGGAGGGCAAGGTGCTGGCTTCTCAGCCAGGTTTCTCGGAGTGTGGCTTGAGTGTTCGATAATATGGTTATACAATGAATACCTAGCAAGTTGCTCTTAGTTTCCCAGCTCTGTAGCCTGGGCTTATTTGAATCTCTGACCCAATCTGCCTCTGTCCACATATTTCTTCCATTTGTTCTTGGTCTGCTCTGAGTCCCCTTGCTCTGGCACACAGGCTAGAGGTTTATAGGCGGGGTCTTTCAGAACAATCTCTCTCGGCAAGAGAAGCAGCTCATCTGTAAGAAGATGAAAAGACAATAGAGTTGCTGGCTCAGTATCTTATTGACTGCTGCCCTGTTTACACTGGATGTCCTCCTCTCTCTTGTCATATGTTCATACCCTATCTGATCCTATGCCCTGCTTGAGCTTTCTGAAGAGTAAGAGCAGTAATAACAGAGCCCTTTCCAAAAGTGCTTACCTCCTTGTATGAACACTTACGCATCTGCAGTGGTTGCAAGTACTGTTCTTGGGTGGAGTGAGTGTAAGTACTTTTTCTAGGTCTGGAACATCTTTTGCTTATTCAGCTTTAAGGTGATGGTTTTGTGGGGTTTGGTTTTTTCTTTGCAAATGCTAGCAGCAGCATATTCTGTACACTTGCTTAGTTTTCCAGCTTTTGCTTCAACAGAAGTACCAGTCTCTTTCCCTCTTTATAGATTCAAGACTTGAATCTAGGAAGGGGAGCCATCTGAATTTTTTGGTAATGTTGCAGAGGTGAATCACTAAAGCCAGATTGCTGGGCTCATGATTGCACAGCTTTTAGTAGTAGATGATGAGATGTAGGAGAAGGGTGTTCAGTAGTTAAATCAATGGCATTAGACACTGGCTGTTGCATAGTTTCCTCTGTGATCTTCAGCTGTGTTAGATTTTATTGAAGAGGCAGAAAAAGTACTGGTTCCTACCTCTGCTCTGTATCTTGCCTGCTTAAGTGATGAATGTTTAGTATCTCTATGCTCATATGTAGCATCCAGCAAAATGGCAGAGTATGTTAGAACCTTCTAGCATTTCTTGGATAAGAACAGGAATAAAAGAAATTGTATTTTCAAAAATATTGACCAACTTTTGAATCATTCCGGCTTTACTGGTATTTCTGATTATTCAGCACTTTTGAGTATCAGACTTGTTTGGTTTCAATGCCTAGCTTTAATCACCTAGATTAGGCTAGATGACTATCTTTGTTATCATATATCAAATTTTACATGTGTGTACGTCTGTCTTCAATCATGTAAGTATGCATAGTTTGTGGTAATTCAAATTGTATCCATAAATAGGATGTCAATAAAAATAAATTGTGGTTGGAAGCCTACTGTGCTTTCACAGCTGTCAGATGACTGGTCGAAGTATCTAGTACTTATCTTCAAGGAATATGTGAAAATGAACCATCTTGTCTGGATTTTCATACTTGCTCTAAGGTTGCCATGTGTTTTCTCACCCTTTAAAATATGCCTCTGTGCATGGGGCATTGATGTTCAAAGTGAGTCCAGTAATTAAACCCTGAGCTGTGAATTATCCTTTTTCATGGCCTGCCAGCTTCCACTCCAGCTGACTTAGAAACAAGGACAGAGCTATCCCACAGCCCTGCTCAGTCACAGCTGTGCTCTAGCAAGGTACAGCCTGACCTCAGATCCCTTCTAAGATCTGTAGGTTAAATATACTGGCAGCTTGAGCAAGGGCAGCTAAAGCTGCTCCAAAGAGGAGTAAAAAGTAGTGCAGCCTGATGGGAGGTGCTGGGCATCAGGTGAGAAATTCAGTAATTACTTGGGCTGCCACATCTTTTTTTTTTTTCCTTTTTCTTGAATGGTAAGGGGCATTAATTTGTTTGGTGTATATAGCATGAGAAGCTGGAAGGTGAGCTGGAGGGGTAGTTGCCGCCATGAGTGCCAGTCATGCTGCCCATGGGGATATCTGCTTTGGGCTTGGCTGGGTGGTCGAGGCAGCCAGCTTCAGTAAACCTGTGACTTTGTTAAACTCAGATGTGAGCTACCTCCTTTGAGCTGTCATTTTAATTAATGCTAATTATACTCATTAACCAATTTGGCAATCATCTTGAAGGACAGTGATTCAAGTCAAAGTTTCATGTTTTTTACCGGTGCCTTCATCACAGTGAGCATTGCTTCAGTTACCCTATAAATGTAAATGTGAATACACCTGTCCTAAATGCAGAAGAAATGAGGAGATGAGGTGTGCCCAGCCACAGGCTCAGTGTAAACCTTGAACTCTAGCTCTGGAAGATGCCAGCCTTTGGCAGGAACAGGGATGTCACATTAGCCTGGTGTAAGCCTTGCAGAATTCCAGGGTATGGACTGGACCATACATCTGGTATGGATAAGGCAGAGGTCCAGGTTATGGATACGGCTATGCCATACTGCAGTGGGCAAAGCTTTGGTTTACAACACCTGCTGTGTCTCTGTTTCCAGCATGTTCTATTGAACTAGTCTCCAGATTTTGCATTGCTATCTCTAAAATACTGTCTGTCTTGAGGAAGTGATCCTGGGCTTACTTTGGTTCTAACACAGATGGGATTTCCCAGGTCAGACACTAAATAAGGATTTGTTTTAAGAGCACTGAGATTTTTAAGAATTCAGAAGCAGAGAATGTAATTATTCTTAACCTGTGAAAATCATATTTAAATCACAGTATAAAATGCTGCAGACAGCTGGGTACCTTAGCTCCCCTTCTTGCGGCTAAAAAGATAGAAGCACATTGAATGTAGGGATAAAAATACATGTTTTGAAGAAGCCATTGTTAGGAAACAATTCTAACAGAAGTGAGGATGGTTCCTGCAATTGTTAGTGTGAGAGATTTTTACACCCCTGGGCTGCCTGCAAAGGCAACTCTAAAAAGCTATTGCCATCAAACACCTGTGGGATACACTGCAAATAATGAGTTGTTCCTAAAATAAGCCATCATACAGCACAGCTGTTGGTGTTTTTCTTTGCTGTAGGAAGCTGGACGTGTTGAGAGAGTGACTTGGTGATGGAGTTTACTTCTTCACCCAGAGGAAGCACTGCAGTCTCTTTGTTCAAGCACATCTGAGTGGTGGATGGAGAAGTCTTAAGAGCCGCTCTTTGTCCCAAAGAGCTCTCTGGCTATATAATGAATTTCAGGAACCAAAGTTAGTGATGTCAGTTTTGAGATTTTTACCAATGGTGAGTTGGTATCAGTGCCACTACCTCCTTTTGCTCAAGCCAAGAGCAGAACAGTCAGTTTCTCTCAATTTTAGCTGATCAGATCTGCCACAGTGGCAGTTGCTGTTATCTGGGAGGTTTCTCTGATGTGTCTTTCAACACCTTCTGTCAGCTCTGGCTGGATGCCAAAGAAGACATGGTATGGGGTATAGGTGTAATATTTTACCAACATGGTCCCATGTAGCCCTCTCCTTCATTAGAGTTGGGTGACTGGAAGCCCTCACTCGTCTACAGTGCCTTGTACACTGTTAGGCTGTTCCAACATTTCTGGATATAAAGAACAGTGGCATCACTGATTATCTGCAGTACATGACAAGTGTTGGTTTCCCCACATCCCACATGCAGTACTTCATCAGTTAAAAAAACAATGGATGAGGTGCTGGTCTCTGGTTTCATCCAATTCCACCAGTCAGCATTCAACAAAAAGTGTATAGCCTCAAGTAAAGAAAAAGAAGTGTGAGACTGAGATGACAGCTTTTTGTGTAATGGTCTCGCTAAAGTCATATCATAAGCTTGAGTGACTGAGGTGAGCAGCTTAGAGTCCTTAGCTGGACACACAGGTTTGAGTCAGTGCCCTCAAAAGAGCATTTACCGGCATTGTAAAGATACCACAGAATTGCTCCGATTTTATCCCTGAGCACCAAAGGCTTCCAACCTGCAGCTGTTTGGTTTCCTGCAGAGCCTCAATACATCAGAGAAAAAGTGGCCCAGCACATGGCACTTCCTCCCGTGGGTTTTTTGAGAAGGTATTTAGTAGGAGGCAGTTTACTAAGGAGATTATTTTGTTCTTTTTGCTGCTCTTACTGTCAATGACAGCCAGCAGCAGAGCGAAGTGACAATGTGAAAAAACAGGAAGCAACTGCTGAGGTGGCAGCAGGAAGAACACAAGATATTTTTAACTCTTGGGGTTTTTTAAAAAAAAAACCCACGGTGATAGCTGTTTCAGCTGCCAGCCTCTCTATTCACATGAGTTGTGTTTTGTGATAGCCAGGAGGCAAGAGCAGACATGGTGAGATCATCATCATGCCTTTCTTAGGTTAATCACATGGTACAGGAAATTTCTGTTACAGTAATGACTGGGTAGGCACTGCATCCTTCTCTAATTACATGGCATTTGGAGTAGTTCTTTTCCGTTAGGATAACTCCTGTAAATGACAATGGACACGCCCCTTGCCAGGTGCCTCTTTTGTAAAGATCTATTCCCTTCTCTAATACTGAGCCCAGCATCTTCATTAAAATAATATGATATATGAGGAGAATTTAATTTCTTCAGATGGCGTGTGAGAGTTAAACATTATCATTGGGTTTTACCTTATGCAAAAGACATTGATCCTGCCATCAGCTCTTCCAAGACAAACATTTCCTTACTTGCAAGGTTGATTTTAAAATAAGAAGTGCTGCTACAATACATTTTTCTGGGCACTGGCAATATGGTTATTCAGCAGCAAATCAGACCTCATTATCTGGGGTGGTAACTCCACTCTTGGGGGTGCTTCAGCCACAAGATGTGTTTGCATTCAGTGCACTGGGGTAATGCTCTTAAGGACGTCATAAGGAAATTCAGGAAACTTCCTTTTGAGGATCTGAAAGCATGTTAGAAGTCTGTAAGAGCCTTTGTCCCTAGAGCCACCCTTTCCAAGACACACCTACTTGGCAGTAGTTATGTTTTCCTGACCACACAAATGTGATTTTGGCCTTGGTCCAGCTTGCAATGGATGGATGTCCATGTAAACCACATCATCCTGTTGTTGCAAATTGTCTGGGAGTCATAGAAAGTAAGAATTGCATGGGCACCAAGCCAGCATTATTCTTTCATCCCTGAAAATGGTCACTCTGCTTTGTAATGAAGTCACATTGTCATTGCTGTGTAGGAAAAAGGTACTTATTGTTGGCTACTGCTAAACTGCTCTCATGAAAAACACAGGGGTTTTTTGTCAGCTGTCAACATTCAAATGCATTCAGCTGCATAAAACGCATTAATGAGGGGTTAGATTCCACCACACTTTTATCAGACAGAAGAAGATAGCAGGATAGGTAAGGAGTGAAATTCCCAGTTGGTCAGTTAGAAATCCTGTTACTTTCAACAGCAAATATGAAAGTGGTGTTTGAAAGGTCCATACGACCCCACTGTTTATATTCCTCAAACACCACTTCTTGTTTTTACTCAATACAAAGGGGAAGAAAAATAAGGTGGCAGTGAGCTGTGTGAAATGAAGTCACCTGCCTGATGTGGACAGTGGGTTGCTGATTTCCTCTCGTGTGTGTGTCCGGAGTGTGCATGCAGACCTTCCTCCTGAAACATGGCTCAGCCTTGAAGTCAGGCTGCCTTTCCGTAAAATGACTTCCAGCATCAGACATAAGAAAAACTTGCTGATAAAGAATGAGGTTAAATGTAATAACATGCAATTAAACAAAAAAAGAAAATATATATTCCTGTGGTTTTAACCCATGTTGCATCCTTTCTAGGGTGGCTGGGGATATGAGGTAGGAATATCTCTGTAGCTTATGCAGCTGTTACAGCTGGCTGCCACTCGGTGTAGTTCTTGTTTGATTTAGCTGTTTTCATGAAGCTATTTATGCTTCCCTTTCACCTTGGAGGAGAGAGACTGATGGGCTCTTGGTGGTTCTCTGCAGCAAGCCCAGTGTTCAGCAGGGACTTTGGTATACTTACACGCCTCACTGAAGCAAGCTTTATTATCAGGTGCTGTAGCCTGGGAGGAGATGTGCGGAGAGAGAGCCTATCTTTGCAGCCCCTGCTGCTGCCTAAGGCACCTCTCTGCATCAGGGAGGATGCTTGGGAGGGTGAGCTGAGTGGGGCAGTAGAGGAGCAGGATGGGGAGCAGAGGAGGGGATGGTATGGGGAGAAGGGTGTGAAGGTGATGCACATTCAGTCTGTCATTCAGCCCTCCTGTGGTTCCTTGCCATCCCTCAGACCCCCACCACTTTCTGACTGTGTGTGGGGCTCTTTCAAGAGGTTCTAGTCACTGGGATTACATGAGGATTTGAGCTTGTCCTGGAAAAGGCTTTAATCTGTGAGAAAGAAGTGAGCTTTGAAGGCTCAGAACTTCAATGGCAACAGACGATACCACAATTCTTAATTTAAACCACGATTTTCAATCTCCTTGAAAAATGTTGATTTCTAGAAATCTTCTCGATACTATATTTTCTACCCCTTCTAAGTATTGTTTCTTCTCTGCTTTAAAGTGTTTGGAGTGCAAGGCAAACCCATTTTCTTTCTGGAAACGTGGAAGAACTCTGCTAAACCGGGGTGCATGTGTAAATCTGTAACTACTTGGTCCTTACTCTTGCACAAACAAGATGTTCTTGCAGCATGTCCACAGCACGTGGCAACCTGTTGCCTTTGGCCATGGCTGGAGGACAGTGACATCTTCAGCAGAGGCAGCCCAGCTTTTGGGGTTGAGGGACATCATGGCATTGCTAACAGCACACGGGCTCCCGTCAGGGAGCAGGTGCCAGAGGTCCCCTCGTGAGCAGGTGCCAGAGCTGCATATGGGGGTTGCTGCTTGTCTCCTGGCCAGGGTGAGATGGGTGCTGCCCATAGGGAACAGAAGGGGCACAGGCTAGAACATCCTGTTTCACAGCAGAGCTGTACTTCCTTTTAGATGGACATCTTTCTAATTGTAGGGTAACTGCCAGCAGGACAGTAGAGCTGAATAATGCTTGATCACCACACAGTTTTTATTCTGTGTGCCTGCCTACTAAAAGCCAATTGCAGATATTCTCACACATCTGTCCCTAAGTGACTGCTGAGGTACACACGTGTTCCTGGACTGCTTTGAAGTGTTGGGGCAAGGCCCAACTCAGGAGTCTTGGCAGGATGTACTTGCCAGAAGCTGAGAGAAATGAAGGAATGTGCAAAGCAGTTTGCTTTGCTTTGTATTAGTTCCAGAAGCCACTGTACCATTTGGTAGGACTGGCTTTATGCATTTTCTCATCTGTAGGTTGGGGGCAGCAGGTTATGCTGAGCTTTGTCCTTTGAAAGTGGAGTTCCCATGCTCTGCACTCCGCAGAGGTAAAGTCTGTATCTGCCAGAGAGGTGCAAGATGAGAGGAGTCAACAACTAGAAAGATGCATTTCTTCAGAGTGTACAAAGTATTGCTAGATAAATCTTCAGGAGGTGTCAGCTGATTGGCAGCCATCTCTTTTTGGCAGATAATAGCAGTTCATCTTGCCCTTGATTTTCACGTGATTTTCCTCAGTTTACTACCATTACAAAGCAAGGACAAGCATTTACCCTCTGTTTTTGGTTTTGGATTTATTTCCCATTTTTGCCTCTGCTGTTTCCATCTGTCGTTGTTTCTTGATGCCTTTGTGAGCAGACACAAAGTGCTGGTTGTGGGACAGCATCCAGAAGGAAGAACACTGAGATCTGGTGAGGAGCCAGGCTGTGGACCCTGAGAGCCCTGGCTGGAGCTGGTTTTTTTCTCAGGGTTTTTCATGTGTCTTGGTTGGAAGTTCCAGCTGATTGAGTGTTGTGGAGTGTGTCACACGTGATTAAAAAGTGCTTCTAGTGCAGGTGCTGGGAAAGGTTTTGGGAGGGGCTGTGGAGTTTTGTTTGGTGGTGTTTGCTTTAACACTAGAATGAGTGGCCTAGACTTCCAGTGAGCAGCCTTGTACAAATAAAGGTCCTTTTCTCAGAGGGCACATGTGTATTGCACAGCATATAACCTAAATATGCTAAGGGGGTTCAGAAATAGATGTACATTCATTTCCAAATGTGATTAAAGTGTGTCCTTCCATCCAGAAAGTCCTTAAAGTCCTGATGGCCAGCAGCAGGAAGGGTGTAGTGAGGATCCATGTCTGTATGTGAGCTAGGGCTTCAGACTGGCCAGAGCCTTCAAGTGGATCTGATGTTTTTCTAAAGTAAACTTCCCTACCCCAAAAACTAACAAGGAAAACTGAAAAGCTTTTCAAACAAACCTCCGCACACCTAGAGTTAAAAGACTTACAAATGAGAAATGTAATTTTTAAGATAGGGAAAGATGAAAATAAACAGTTAAGGATTGTAGGGTCTTCTGAGCTGCAATAGGCTGTTGTCTGTCTGGGCTGAGTAAAGTCCTATCAATTCAGTGGATAGTGAGGGAGTAAATAAGTATTTTGCAGTGTCTGCTGAAGTGTTACACAAGTTCTGCTAACTCAATCAGCACAGGCCAGTCAAAAGTAAACCACCACATACAATCACCCACTTTGCTTAACATCTGCACAGAGGGTGCTGCAGCCCTGTGGCGTTGAACTTGTTGCTTCTGCTGTCCACCTTCCTGTCTGTCTCTGGCATGGGTTCCTGCTGTGTTTGCAGGTCTGACCTGCAATAAAATGTGCATTTCCCAAGTGTAGAAGAGGAACTGGGACTTAAGACACCCTCTCCTTGAGATGCCAGCCCCATCTGTCGTGGGAATCACATTATGCAAGGCATCTGTGGGTACCCCCATCACCTCTTGCTTCCCTATGATCAGAGTGTAGTAGTCTGTCTCCTGTCAGCACCTGAAAACACACTGAAAGATGGAAAGTCTGTGGCTTGTATATTACCTCTTTGGGCATCCTCTTACGTATTTTAATATGTCCCTGTTTTGTGTTATCCTTCATTTTTAGTGCCAGTCTTCGGTCCCACAGATAACTAGGAGAAAACAACCCATAAAGCAAATTTTTCATAAACAAATAGAATAACACACACCCTTTGACACTGAAAAGAAGGGGAAAAAAACCCACTGGCTGCAGAGTTAGAAGGATGTGTATATATATGTTGAAATTTAAAGAGGTGTGTTTTATTTTCTATATATTTAGTGGTTTAATACAAGTTGAGGTGAGCCATTGTCTTTTTCCTCAGGTCAGGAAATTAGAACAGAGACTGAACTCCCACTTCAGCAGATGTTTATCTCTGTTCTTAACCAATGTGGCTGTGTAATGATTTTTGTGATGATCTGAGAGATCTTATAAGATTAGAACTGTTAAGAGCAAGTGTTCTTCCATTTGCAGAGACAGGGATGAAGAGAGACCTCGAAGTGTAGGGGGCTCAAGGAATGGAAAGCTGATGAGAATTCAGAATTGGGAAAGGGGTGTTTGATTAGTTTGGGAGCTGCTTTTTAATTATTTTTACAGTTGAGGGTAGGTGGAGATGCTGGCAGCCTTATTTGTGCTTTTGCAGATTTTCAAATATTTTTCCAGAGGGAAAGGGAGGCAGAATCTTGCATAGGAATTTCCTGAAAATGTATTGGTTTTTATTATGAAGCATGCAGACTCTCTGGTTTTGTTGATTTTCTCATAAGCAGCAAGAGGAAAAACTGCAGTGTTGTTTTATTGGGGGTTGGCTATTACTGAAATAAATAGGAGTTTCTTCACATTGTAAGTATTGAGTTGCCTGGAAACTTCTTGGGGTTTGGGGTATGTTTGGGGTTTTTTACAACACATAAAAATACCTACTTAGTCACAAGAGTCCATGAAGGTCTGCTGGCCAGGCAGGGACCCTCCCAGACCATTTAAGCCAAACATAGGCTTTGTCAAAGTTAGAAACCTCTTGTTGCTAAAGGTCCAGAATAATTCTTTGTTGAGATGAGACTGACACAGACAGACAGGCTAATTTGATCTCCAAGAATAAGGGAAAGGAGAACTCTGTTGATGTAGCAAATCTGTTCTTATTACTAAAAATTGATTTTGACCTTTGTGGAGATACTAATTTCACCTCCTGATAAAAAAAAAAAAAAAAACTTAGGATGATTGCTCCAGGTCTGGCATACAAGACTTGAAAAATTCATCAGCGATCTTGATTTGTTTTGACATGTTTTTTGGCCTTCTACTGAGTTTTGTATTTCTGTTTTTCCTAAGTATTTGCTTGCAGGCAGTGTTGTTTGTTTGTTTGAATCCTTGCTGCCTTGGCAGTCGAATAGTGTTGCCCACAGGTCCCGGCACTGTTCTTCATTCCTATATAACAGGAATAAATAATAAATAATAAATAATAAATAATAAATAATAAATAATAAATAATAAATAATAAAAACAAGACAATAATCATAAATGAGAGTCCCATACTGAAAATGCCTTTCCAGTTCTGTAATCTGTTGGGCTTGCTTGCTGTTCTCTTTCATAAGACTAATGTTTCCTTCTGATTTTTATTAATTCTTAAGTAAGAACATTTTTTTAAATTACCATGTTTATTTAGACTACCATAGTGCTTTTGGCTCCTGTCATTAGGATGTCTTAGTGAAGAGTCTAGAAAATAGCTCCCATGACTTTGACAACAAAGTCTTTATAAAAACCTTATTCCCATAAAATTTTCAGAGTCATTCCAGGCATTAGAGTGATCCAGCCCCCAACATATATTCAAGGGTCACGCAAAATGTCTGGACTATGCTCAGTTGTCCCATGTCAGAGAGTAGGTCCAGGTGGGTTTTCTGGGGCAGAATTTCTTCTGTTGACATTATATGTCAAGGGCTGGTAGCAGAATCTCTTTTAATTACCCTATGAGGCAGACATTTAAAATGTGTGTTTCAGGTGATGCTGGTGAAGAGCCACTAAACAGATGGGGAGAATTCATGCAGGGGTTCAGACCAGAACCAATTAATTTAATTGAAAAAGTAGGAATCATAGCCCTGTTGAGTGGGTATGCATTACAAGATAATACTCCACTGTGCAGGTTGCCTTGCCCAGGTTTTCTATAGTGCAGAACCAAAGAGATTTTCTCTGAAATCTTTATTTTTCTGAAACCGTTTGCTGAGTACGTCTCGTCCTAAAAATGGGGATTGTCTTTGTTCCATTATTTGCTTAATTATCCTTAAATAAACTCTGTATCTAAAAAATAAAAATAAGGTATGTGACCTGTCTAGTTGTATATATTGGTTTGGTTTGCATTGATATTTGGAAAAGGAAAGAAGACAGTAACAGAATTTAGTCAAATGGGTGCCCAAGCCATCTGCTTCTCTCCTTGCAGCCACTAGATGTTTATAGTACAACAGTGTGAACATGGAACGTCTGTCCTTCCTTCAGGACTATGTTGGTTGTCTTTAAAGTGGGAATAAAATGAAGACATCTTGTAGGCAGCCAGAAACTTCCTTTGATTTTCAGCCTGGTTTATAAACACTCAGTAGTTCCCAAAAACCTTAGCAATCTTAGCCCCCCTGGAAAGCCATTGTGGAGTGATGCTGGGTTGCTGTCACAGACTGTAGCTAAGGAACTTGGGATCCTTCAGCAACAGGATTACAGTTTCTGAGAGCTGGTTTAACCCAGCAGATTATCTCTGTGGTTGGGCAGAGCCCAGAGAGATGGTATAAAAAATAATGAATTATTAATATCTGGAAGACAGAAAGCTTAATGAATAAGTAATAAGTTGCAGCACTTTCCTTTTCTTAGAAAAAATAGACTGGCTGTATTTCTTTTTTATTTCCCTTAATTGAGCATTTTTCTCCTGTTGCTCTTTTTAAGTGTCTTAAGGTGCTGAAATTTTTGATTTTACAGAAGCTGAGGAAGTTATACCACTGCCATCCAGGCTGAGAGAAGGAGAGTAGAGATTTTTCTGGAAGGGGCTTTTGCTGATTTTGCTAGTGGGGAGGGAGGGTCTGGAACAGCTGGGTGATTGCGCAGCTGCTCCTAGCAGCATCTCCCTAGTAATGTAGCAAAGGAGATCCTACTGTGTGCTTGCAGACATGGGAGCACACAAACAGGTACAGAAATGTTCCCAGTGTCATCCCTGTGGTCAACAAAACTTGGGTGTCTCCCAAGCCTCATACCCGTCTTTTGCTGGCAGCAAATGGAAAGCTTTTTAAGCAAGCATAGATAGCCTGCAGTTTAAAAGAAGAGTGGGGTGGAATTTTATCACTGGCCATCACTACCACTCTGCTGACAGGGATCCAGTCCTTGATCTCTAGCAGAGTCCAAGTTGGGCAGTGCTAAACCCTTTGGAAAGCCCAGCCAAGAAGTACATTTGGAGATCGCCTCCTGTTTGAAGCAATGTTTTCTCTGCAGTCCTGGCAGGATTTCAACCTGATCACTCTGCTCTACCTGCTTAAAATCCCCACACCATGTCTCCATGGGTGTGGCATGAACCCTTCCTCTTCTGTGGTGCTGCAATGTTCCCCTTCCAATTTCATACCACCCACTTGTAAATTGATTTCTAGGTCATCTGTACCCCCATTTATCAGTCAAGGTGGCTTCCTTGTAATAATTTAAAAGGATCTAAATGTGAGAGCAGTAAGTATGTGCACAGCCCTGATTCTATACTGGGCAGTGCCTTCTCTTGGTGTTTATCTGAATCATCCAGCAGGTTGTGATCCCTCCATATTCCTTTTACTAGTGAGGTTTGGGTTCATCCATGTTAGTCTCAATTTACCTGTTGCCCCTGGGACTGTGTCCTTGTTGGTAGTGGAGCTTGAAGGACTATCCTTGAGAAGGGGGACTACCCTTGAGAAGCTCATTGAAGATGTGGGATCCACTTGGGTCTAGGGGTGGGAATCAGATCTGTTCTCACATAGGCATAAGAGACAAGGTAGGACCTTTCCTTCACAGGTGGCTTTCTAGAGAATATTATCACACTGATTTTATTTTGTGACTTCAAACTTCCACACAAAGTCAGTACCTCTTCTTTCACTTCATTTTTTTCCTCCCTCTTGTCTTATCAATGTTCTCATTAATTTATTGACAACAGAGGAGCTGTTGATGCATTGTCCCTAGTATTTTCTC
This sequence comes from Climacteris rufus, assembly GCA_013398175.1. Taxonomy (NCBI): domain Eukaryota; kingdom Metazoa; phylum Chordata; class Aves; order Passeriformes; family Climacteridae; genus Climacteris; species Climacteris rufus. The sequence goes on along the minus strand of VZRZ01004061.1, from coordinate 1,283,912 downwards.
CATCCACACCTCAGAATTGGGAGATCCTTGAAATCTGTGTCTTTTCCGTGATGTACAGGCAGAACTGGGTGCTTCACTTTCCCCTTTGCCTGCAAGTACTTCTCTTCACACTGTAAAATCAGTTTGTTCTGGGTACTTTTTCTTAAATCTGACTGTTGCTAACACTGTGTTTGTTTCATTAACAGATTAGCTTCACAGGAAACCTGTCACTGACGGCCTGCAAATTCCACGGAGAAGCTGAGCACAAACAACATCTCAAAGACAGTCCATGGGGACTGTACCAGATCCTCTGAGATCTGCCACGCTTTCCCTGGCCTCAGCTTCTGCAGAGGAAAAGCACCTGGGAGAACTGCAGCCTGCTAAGCATCAGCCCCAACCACCCAGTGGCGAGAGGACCAGCAATGGCTTCCCATGCACAGCGTCTGCCTCAGCTGGAGTTTGCTTGTCCGACCTGAAATGCACCGGTGCTGCCAGCACACAGAGCAGGTGTGAGCAGCGCCACACAGACGATGACAGCCAGCAGGAAGCCTGTTCTCCTGGACTGGCCAGCACAGCTGCAGAGAGGCATCCTGCAGTTGTAAAGCCTGCTGGTTGCTCCCAGCCAGCGGGCATCTGGGCACCATCAGCGCCAGCCCTCGCTGCAGCAGGAGCCCTCTTGGCAGGGCGAGGACCAGAGATGATGCCAGCCCCCCAGAGCTCCCGGCAGTTCATGCAAGGCAGCCAGGCCAAAATGAGCTCCCTGACACAGACAGATGACTCTACCTTGAAACCTCAGGGGACTGATGATCAGCCAGCACTTGAAGTGTTAAATTATTCCTCCCTGGGTGATCCTGTTGGGGTTAATGAATCCTGTCATACTTCTCAGGCAAACCTTCTGCAAAAAGGGGGAAAAGACAGGGGAGCAGAAAAAAATGGTTCCAGTGCGTGTCAGTCAGCCTTGCCAGCGAGGCAAACTGAAGCTGACCTGGGGAGAGACCCGCAGATCAGTCTGGAGGCAAAAAGTGGGACTGCAGACATGGTGCAGTTGCATCCCACAGATAAAACTGGAGCAGTGCAGAGCAGTGAGGCACCAGCCCCATCTGGCTATGGCAGTCCACATCCTGTACACAACACAGACCCCATGCCTGGGAGTCCAAACCCCACCCAGCTCTCCAAATTCAGAGAAACAGGGACAATGACAGTTCAGCCAGAGAGCAGCCCTTTTACTCAGGAAGCTGTAAGCAGGACATGGCAGGATGCTGAGGTTCAGGCTGTGGCTGCCGTGGAGAGCAAATCAGCTTCCACCAGTCCCAGCATCCTTGCTGCCTTCCTAAAAGGGAATCATCCTCCAGAGGAGAAGGAAGAACTGCACATAATTTACCAAGGAGGTAAGGGGCTCAGCCAGGCTGCACTTACTGACAGTTTATCCTCTCAACAAAATTTCCCATGTTCTGCTGGTATCACATCAAAATTGACTGTTGTGGCTGTGACTGCTTCAGCCCAAACCCAGCCTGTCAAACCAGCTGGGGTCCCATCTGACATGGTGTCTCCGGTATCAGCAGATAATGCAAACCTTGTTCTCCCCTGCTCCCCTGCAACTGTTACTTCCCAAGGGACATCTGCAGGTAATGCTGAAATGACCAGTGCAGCCCATCATGGCAAGGATGCTGCTCAGCTGCCAGTGGATGCTCCAGTCCCATCAAAGCCCACCCCTGTCAAGCAGCTTGCTGTTGACTCCAGTAATCAAACTCCATCACAGTCTGGGACTGGTGCTGGTGAATCAAGCACCACTTCCACTGATGCTGTCCAAGGAAGTGAGAATGACGTGCGAGATCTTGTCCATCCTGCGGGAAGCAGCCGGTCACCTTTACCCTGTAGCACAGACACTGAAGTCAAGCAGCAAGAGGTCCTGGGCAGCTCTGAGCTAAAGCCTGTGCAAAGTAAGGGTGCGAGTCAAGGGGAGGCCATTCCTAATCAATCTGTGGTAAAACCAAAGGAAGAAAGCTTGGTGGTGCTTGATCCTAAAGGAGGGATAAATGTTAGCAGGCAGCCTGCTGCTGTCCCTCTAAAGGCATGCTCAGAGCATGCAGGTGAGAAGGAGAGCAGAGGCCAAGGAGACAGCGGCCAGTCTCAGGTGGCTGGTGGCCAGAACCTGCAGGCAGGACTGATGCCTGAATTGGGTGCAAGTTCTGCAGGTCTTACCCCTTGCGTGGCAGCATCAGCAGCTCCCCAGCTCCAGTGCACCCAGGCCAAGGAGTCCAGACATGAGCTTCACACCGCAGTGATTCCTGCTTCTGCTCAGGCCATGCCAAACTTGGGGGAGAACAAAAAGCACTCCACCCCAGCCATGGAGGCAAAAGTACAGGTGAAGCAGTCTAAACACGTCAGGGATGTTGTTTGGGATGAGCAGGGAATGACGTGGGAGGTTTACGGTGCTTCCCTCGATCCAGAATCCCTGGGAATTGCCATCCAGAACCACTTACAGAGACAAATACGGGAACACGAGAAACTGATCCGGGCCCAGAACAATCAGACCCGGAAATCCATTTCCTCGGATACATCCTCAAATAAAAAACTGAAAGGGAGGCAGCACAACATGTTCCAGTCCATGCTGCAGAATTTTAGGCGTCCTAATTGCTGTGTCCGACCTGCTCCCTCTTCTGTCTTAGACTGATGTGGTTTGCAGGGGTGCCTCAATATCTGCAGTGGTGGAGAGAATCCCTCCCCTCAAATCCTGATTTCTGGTTCTGTTATTGGGGTTGTGATGCAGCAACAGTGGAAGATTATTCCCCCTTGTTTTCTGACTAGCCACATGCTCCATCCTGACATTATTGTCACAGCTGATGTATTTCCACATTATGCCCCATCCCAACTACTGCCAGATGAAAAGCTAGGCACTTAGCAAAAGCACAAATTTCAATTGCTACCTTGCTGCAGGGAGAGCAGCACCTTCTGATAAAGCAGGAAGCAGAGAGGTTGTCAGAATTATTATGGGAATTTATTTGCTTGCATCATGAGGTTTTATACAAAGGGGTGGACTGGGGGAAGCTCAGAGAGGTGGAATTAAGGTTCAACAGCTGTAAAGACCTAACATAAGACAACTTTCCTGGTTTGTAAGTTACCCATGCTGAGGCAAGTCCATGAACAGGCTATGGACAGTGATCACTGAGCAGCCTCACTACTGTTGATACTGTGGGTCACTACTGTCAGGTGAGCCCCAGGGAGCCAGGTCTTCCCCTCCTGTTGAAATGGAGAACCGGGCAAAGAGTGAGGATCAGGACTGAAGGCTTTGGGAGAAGCTAAGTCAATGGGATGTTGATGGCCAGAAGGGCAGGTGAGAGAGAGGCTTTTTGTCCCCTGCATCAGACATGCTTAGGCTGTAAGCAGGTGAGGCACAGGAGGTCCATGTACACTGGTAGATGGACCTGCATCCAGTAGGATAGTGCCCACCCCTCACACTGTGGTGCTCCTGCCAAGTCTTTCAAAAGCAGGGAGCCATTCTGGCTCCTCAGATGGGGTGGGCAGCCCCTACTCCCAGCCTCTTGTGGTGCTGAGCACCTCTACTCTAAATCGCTTTTTAAAGGGATGTGGATCTTTCTTCTCTATCCAGAGATGGACAGTAATGTTTTCCCATAGCAGCAGGCTATCCTGTGCATTTGGGTCCATGAGCCTCCACGTCTAGTGTGTTACACTGATTTTTTTTTTCCCTTAGCCAGCTCTACTGGGGTTTTTTTCAGTATTTTGGTGCTTTCTCGCTGCCTTTCACAACCTGAATTTATTTAGCCTGTGCGTATTTTGTTTTACCTAACACTCTATACTATAAACCATTATAGTGTTAACTTGAAAGATTTGCAGCAGTACTGAAATCTTGAGAAGACAATCTTTGCTGTATTTCTGAAGTTAGTTGTAGAAACTGCTAATAAAAGGTAGCTTAGTGACTGTTTCTTCAGAAGTATGTTATACAATAATGTCTCCAATATATGTTGGTCACATTTCTCAATTTAATAATATTTTTAAACCTGGGAAATGTGTTTCCCACTAGCTTTGTATTCTGTCCACTAGAGTTCATAATGGGAGGCTGGGGAACTGCTTCAGTTTGTAGAAAATTTAGTTATTAATCCTGCAAAGCACTGATGATTTAGATATTGTAATCCTGCAGAGTACTAGAGTTAAATAGGAGATACTTTTAGTCCACTAAAGATTTTTCATGGATTATGATGATAATTTATTTCTGTCTCACACCTAACTTACTCTGTAGATCTTACTTTTATAACTTACTCTAACTCTTACAGGTTTACAGAGTGTAAATGAATATTAATATTTTCTCCTTTTTCTTTTTTTTTTCCCTGAGGCAAATTTGATATGGTCCCCTGTTATTTAGGATGCCAGACTTGTTGAGTGTATCAACTGCCAAGCCTTCATAATAGTTGTTTGGGGGAAAATTTTTCCCAGCAGAAAAGTAAAATATTGTAAAATACAACATTTTAACCCAGTTCAATGAAAGGTGTTGCCCCTAAGCATAGTACTGAATTGACTCCTAGTTTTCTTCAGTTATATATCAGAGAGCTTTGTGTTGTGTCCTTGTTCAATTTCAAGTCCTCTCCTACCTGTGATGCTGAATTTTTAATTCTGAAAACAAATTAGAGAGTGTCTTCCCACCTCTGCCTACCACGAGGCAAGTCTACAACCTTTTTTCTGTTAGTACTGCTGTTTCCATCCGCTGCCTAGCAGTGTCTGAGATGTGAGTTTTATGTGAAATTTTGTGTGGGATTAATACTGGCAGTATCATTAGGTCAGGTTAGTTGACAAGTTCAGTGTCTCTTTGCCCATTGTGTCTGTGTCAGCCCTGATGAGGTTCCCCAAGTTGTCTGCCGTTTCTGCTGTGTCCTGTCCAGGTCCAAGGCTTTGTGCTGCTATTTTTGCTTCCCTTCTGCCCCTTCTCCCTTGCTGTTGCCCAGCCTGTCTTCCTGTGAAGCCGTGTCCCTTGGCTCAGCTCGTGTCCCTCTCTCTGCGTTGCACTCTCTGTAGCTGTGAGCCAGCTTACTCTGAACTGTCCCTTTACAAATATGCTCAGTCTGAATATACAAATGAATTGTCCTAAGAGGAGAATAAACAGCTATTGCTCATTCACCAATTTACATGAACTCTATATTTTAGCTTAGGCTCTGCAAAATATTTCTAGCATATGGGTACGAGTTGCTTTATTGAGACCAAACTGGGCTTGGCAATGAATGAACAGGATGCTGGGCCAGCACTGGAATTAATACTTCTTTGCTAGGAATGAGAGATCTCCCCTAGTTCCTTGCAGCTTCTTTCAGCTATGAATCTTCACTAGCCAGTCCACCCTCCCATCCCCTCCCCTCCCCATGCCAAATGACCTTTCCTCTAGGAAAATTTCACCAGTGCATTTGTACCACAAAGCACCGATGGACAAGTTAGTGAGTGGATTCATCTGAACAACTGCATGGGCATAACTGAAAAAAAAAAAAAAAAAGTAGGACTCAGCATGTATTCTGGGAAAATACGACTGCAAATATACCAATTGTCTGTGACACTGTCTGGTGGGTGCAAAAGTCCTGCAGACATGTGTTTGAAGCCAAGCAATAAAGTGCCAAAAACCAACACAGAAAAAAGAGTCGCTAAGCACCAGCACATCTCATGGAAAATATTTTAGGTTTTGACCATGCCTGGCTAGGGCAGACTGTAGGCAACCTGCTAGTTTTACACTGGTGGTTAGTGCTGTCTCCTGCATACAGTGTCTAGATGGCAACGTGAATCCTCAGTGATGATGCATCTTCCACAGCAAAACAACAGAACAGAACCATGTTGGGGATAGCAATTAGCAAATATTAGGCATGTGAGTGGGCTTGTAGCAGCCAAGAAAGGCTGTTCTTGGTGTCATGTCAGTCTCAAAAATGAAATGTGCTTGGATTAGTGATATGGCAGAGAGTAGCGGGAGAGGATCTGTGTGCCACCACCCCATTCTTTTTCTCTGCCCAATGACTTAGAATCACATTGCATGGGTTGGATGGGTAGCCACCAAGGACGTACATTTGGGCTCATAAGAAGAGGGTTCAAAACAGAAAATACTTTGTCATTCCCAGGAGTAAATCGGTGGGAAAAAAAGAAGCAAAATACTTGTGTTGCAGCCTAGCAAGCTGAAGTAACTCTTAAGTTCATTTGTTTTTGCAAGATGAGAAATTTTGGGAACAAGCTAATTGTCAGGAAACTCTTCCCTGTCAGTTGCATCTTCTACGATGGCTGATGTAGCAAGAACCATGAATAAAAGCAGTGGATAAGAATGGAAGATTTACTTCTAGATTTCACCTAAGGAGCTTTCCACTAGGAAAGATGAGAGTAAGCACATTTTAGTGTTGCCAATACAACACCTGAGTTGAGGGAGCATCTCATTGCAGACAATCTGCAATATGGTCCTGGATTTCATGTGCAGTTGGTTGGGATCTGCCAGCTTTGTGTTGTTTGGGCGCAAGTGCTGAAGTTCTGCCTCATTTCTGCTGACTTGGTTTGGGAAAAAAGAATGGGGAAAAAGCTGAAGGGACAAGACGGGGAATATCTGTCTCCTCCATATTAGAAGAAAACATTCTTTTGAATATACAAGAAGAAATTGCTGGGAAACATGGGGAGGGAAGGACCAAAAGAGAAGTAAAATAAAATTGATGTAGGTGCTTCACAATGAATGTCTGTAAAGCCTATGTCTGTAAAGCCAATGTTTTGCTTAAGTTTTGCCCACTTGTTTTCTGACCTCACATATTTTTACATTTGTTGGTGTCCCATGGCTTTTAGGAAAATGAATGTTTCCAAAGTCTGCATATTTTGCTAGTATTTATAGATGTATCCAAAAAGGATTCAACAAAACTTCTAAGCAGTCAACCTCAGTTTATTACTGCTATTAAAACATGAGGTTGTAAAATGCACCATTTGGAGAAGTATATTCAAAGATTCAGAAAAGGTGCATATATGCTCCAAAGATAGCACTAGTTTTTCTCTTGAGTTTCATTACTATGTAGAAATGTTAAAGTTAGAAGTGGGAATCCAAATGAAAATCAGTGTTGATGAAAAATTCAAATTGGCTGCCACTGTTTTTCAGTTTGGAAACTTGATGGAATCTACCATACCAGTGTTTCATTAGTTAGCTCATTATATGCAAGGTTTGTATGAATGTACAAATCTTACTAACTTATTAGCTCCATTATCTTGTTCTGTGTCTATGCTTCTACATCTTTTAAAAACTAATGCAAAATGTTACCACAACAGAGTAAGTCTTTCACACACAGCTTGTGGGAATGAGAGACAACTGATTGTCAGACTCACTGGGTTTAGAAAGCTAAGGGCTATGGTCTGAGGGGAACTATTCCCTCCTCTTCCCCAGCTCCCTGTTTCAGTAACCAGTCTCTGCTGGTTTATTTTTTGGTGTCTCTTTGATGCCTGTATGAGTGGTCAGTATTTTCAGTTGTCCCAAAGACATGCACATAGATCCTTATCCCCATACTGCACACTACCAAATATCTCTTGGGCCACTGATCCCATGATGGTGGTCCATGGACCTTGAAATGGCTGCAGTATTCTCTTAGAGGCCTAAATTATCCTACTTGAGTCAGTGTAGATGTTTAAAAGAAAGAATGAAGTATTAGAGCTGAACTGAGCCAAACTGAAAATACAATATTTTTCTTTCGTTCTTTTTTTTTTTTAAACTCTGAGATTTATTGTTTTTTTCTGCTTTGTGCTTTCCTGAGCAGCTCTTTCTTCCTAGACTTCATAATGTGGGTTTTGCATCAATTCCTGGTAAAGGAGATTTCATGAAGTGAAACCTGTCTTTCAACATTCTGCCTTCTTTAAAGAAAAAATGATGTTATTACTGAGCCAAATCACCCAGAGGTGAAATGTTTTTTCCTCTAGGAATATATTTGCTGTAGGTAAGCTCATGTGTGTGTGTGTCCCTGTTTAAAAGGCGAGTACATGTGTGCAGGAGTCATGCATCACTCATGCTCTAATGTGATTTTTTTCCTTTGTCCTTCTGTTTGAATTCTAGAGGCTTAGCATTTCCCACAACCTTGAGGCAAGTTTAAATTCTTATCTGGTCTCTGAAAAACAGTCTGTGGGTGATAGGAAGTATCTGAGCTCATTAGGAATAGAATCACGTCAACTAAGCCCCATTTGAAATATTAGCCCTTAGTTTTTGTTGGCTCTCTGCTTAGACTGATACTCTTTGGCACAGAAATGAATGAAAAATCTGCCAAAAAAGTCTCCAGCAGTTGTCTGCTGCAGAATACGAGTCCCTCAGATACTTCTCAGCAGCTCTGCTACAACAGGTGACCCTTCTGCTGGAGGGTCCTGTTGACACTTCCCTTAGCTCAGTTCACAATCAGTAGTTTCAAGTACATCTAAAGCAAGTTTGAACACTGCCCTGAGAAATTTCTGAGAAAGATCTGTGTGTTTGTGGCACATAAAATCATGTCTGAGTTGTGAAGGAAAGGTCTCAGTGACACTGAGAAGTATTGGAACATTCTACCCAGAATTAAAGGTAGGGAGTGTAGCTGAACTTTTAATTTCAAAAATCTATGGCCATGAATCTGTCAGCAGCAGAAGAAAACCAACTTGGAGGCTACTAACAAGAACTAATATTATTGTGGCTTTATTAATTTTATAGTTACACTAATTGAACGTGATGTACTGTACAAAATAAAGCTAGTCTTAGGCTATCAGGTGTACCATAGCATTCGTTTGAGACATACCAACAGAAGTTTGCATGTGAAGAAGTCTTAAAGTGATACTTAAAGCAATGTTACCCATCTGATCGAGTCCTTTAGGAATTTAATGTTTTGCTGTTTTACATATGGTTTCCATGCTGAGTACAATAAAATGAGCACTGTCTTAATTATTCTGGGTCTCTGTTTGTAGGCTGATGTGGGAAAAGAAAGGACTTTTAAGGGTGAACATTCTGGCTAAATCTGTGAATGTCTCTAAGTCAGAGCAGCTACAAAGGGCTTTCTGGATTCAGGCCTGAGACCTGGCACCTTGCAAAGCTCAGCATGGTGGAAGCTTCCATGTGCTGTCCCTGCTGGAGAAGAGACGTGTGTGCTTCCTACTGTGTAAGTGCAGTTGTCCTTGCACAGCTGTTGATGAGCACAGGCTTGCCTGCACCAGCTGCTGCACTACCCTTTTGCATCAATTCACTCAGCCTTTCAGCAGCCCATTGCCACACAACAACACATTACTCATCTAGCACAGCCACCCAGGAGCCGAGGTGGAAAAGGCAGTGGTTTAACCCTGTAGTGTCACTGCTGTAGCAGATTGTCACCACCATCCACCAGCATGCCTGCACACCACACACAAATCCGAGAGCATCAGCAATCACAGTAACCATTTTCCTCCCCCCAGAAAGGAAGTTTTATCTCATAGTACAAAAGAGCTTAAGATAACAGACTATGGCAGTGAAGTATTTTGACCCAATATTGTTACAGAAACGGTATTTCCATGTACCTGTCTTGTACTAGAGGGCATGAGGATCCTACCTTGGCACACACCTCCCTATGGTGAGGGAAGAGAAGCAGAACAGAGACTGAGATAATGCAGTTGCATGATGCCTCTGCTACCAGTGACATTCTGTCTGCTTACCCCAAGCAGGAGTCTATTCCTATAACTATTTGTTTCCTTCACCATGTTTCTGTTCTTCTGTCTTGCAGTAGTCAGGGTGCTTCAACTAACTGCCCAGTCCTTTGGGCAATTGCAGAGGGTATTTTATTAATGAGCTTTCCTGGATTCCTTGTCTTATGGTTCAGGTTCCTGCATGCCAGTGGCTGACAAACACTAGTCCTGAACCCAAGCTGCCAGAGCAGGGTGCTTCCCTACAGTAGATGGGTTCATTCAGCCGTGTGCTGCATTTGGCAAGGTCTCTTTGTAGGTGGGAAGGCTGAGCTCTCCCTTTCATACTGCATCCTTGTAGTTTTGCTTCAGTAAGGAAAAAGCCTGAAGATCCCTCTCCTCTAGGGGACTGACACAGCAGAAGAAGGACCATTGCAGAAAATAAACTATCATCCATTAAACCAATGATCACCAGTGCACATTTTCTGTCTGATGCAGATTTTGTCGTATAACATGGCAGTTTCAGGGAGATAGTGCCTTCATATATAGAGAAGAAGTCTAGATTCTAGTTCAAACACCAACTTACTTACTGAGGATGTGAGCTTTGCAACCAGCAGCACTATATCCTGGGATATCTGCTTCACTTCTTTAACTCACTAGAGAAACTGCCATGCCCTTGTGGATTCAAATGCCATCAAAATCACTCTGTAGAAGGTGTTTCCATTCACAATAGGCAGTATTCTGAGTGGAAAACTTAAGATTTCCTCATCAAATTTCAGATTACTCCTTTGAGAACCACAAAATTACTAATTTGACTAGCCAATGGTTTAAAAGGTAGGCACTTGAATCTACAACTGAGTATTTAGATAAATACTACCTCATTGGTGAGAAGTGTAGGGCACTCTTATGTCTTCTTGAGGTCAGGTTGTGGACACCTGTGGATGCTTGACATCTCCATAAAACAAGCCACCGTTAATGAGACACCTATACCCAGTGTGATGGTAGGTAACTCGTTGTAGGCAGCTCTGAGTAGCAATGACAGTCTGCAGACAACCACCAGCAAGTTGCCAGTGCAAATTAGGAAATGTTTATTGTGCAGTGACTGTATGGATGGTTAGTAGGACCAGGGCAGTGATCATCTCCCGTACTTGGCACTGGTGAGGCGTACCTCAAATGCTGCGTTCAGTTCTGGGCCCCTCACTTTAAAAAGGACATTGAGCTGCTGGAGCTGCCCCAGAGAGGGGCAACAAGGCTCGTGAAAGGACTACAGAACATGTCCTATGAGGAGTGGCTGAGGGAGCTGGGTTTGTTCAGTCTGGAGAAGAGGAGTCTCCAGGGGACCTCAGTGCTCTCTGAGGTAGTCTGAAAGTAGGCTGCAGTGAGGTTGGGTTCGGTCTGGTCTCTTCTGCCATGAGTGCCAGTGAGAGGATGGGAGGAAACAGATTTAAGCTGAGACAGGGAAAATTCAGATTAGATATCAGAAAAAAATTTTCACCATTAGTGTGGTCAGGCATTGGAATAGGTTGCCCAGAAAAGTGGTGGAGTCACCGTCCCTGGGGGTGCTCAAGAGGTGTCTGGATCTGGCACTGGGTGATTGTTTAGTGGTTTAGGGCTTACAGTAACAGTGCTGGGTTGGTGGTTGGACTTGATCTTAAAGGTCTCCTCCAACCGTAATGAGGCTAAGATTCTATGGTAATCCCCATTGCTACTCATATTTCAGCAGTGTTTTTAGGAGTGCTTGTGTCGTAAAGCACATCTCTTCCTAAAGCATCCCTCTCATTTACAGAAGACAAATTAAGTGGGATCAGCTGCTTGGGAGAGCGGGTGCCAGCCTACAAAAGAATTTGCCTTTGCTATGCCATCTTAGTGATGAATTAACTTTCTTTTAAAAAAATAGTTTTCTAATAGCCTGCTGTGGACTGTGGCACAAGGAAGGGATTTGGGTCATTCATGCTGAGGTTCTGCCTTAATTCCATCATTCCTTTTATTTCTTTTCCTAATTAGAAACCTGCTTATGGCAGTGCTTTTTCTCTCAATCCACTTACATAACATCAGAAAGACATAAGTGAGCTGAGCAGTTAAGGACATTTTTCTCACGGACTGGTGCAAAACACTCTGGCAGCCGGAGCACAGCCACTCAGCACCCACCTTTTCCTTGGTACCTGGGGGAAAATGGCTGGTGTGCAGGAATGTCTGCTGGGCTCTGCAAAGCCCTCACATCTGTGCTGAGCCAGGAACTGCTGGACTGTGTCACCCTGGCCTCGAGAAGAAGGAGAGATGAGGTCTGCCTGGGAACCAGCAGAGGTGAGGCTGTCCATGAAGCTGCTCCTCCTGTGATTTGGGAGCTCCTCGTGTTTCTTCTGTCACATTTTTTTCTCTTACTTTTTCAAGGACAGTTACTGAGCTCCCAATTAATGACAGAAGTTGCTTAGGTCTAGTAAGTCTTAAGCTAGGGAAACACCTCTAGGGAGATACTATCTCCATGCACTGGGTTACTCACCCTACTGAAACGCCTGGACTCCTCTTAGGTTTTGGACGCTTTGAGCACCTGCTCTATAGGCAGAGGCTGATGGACAGACCTTCCTGGTTTTTCCTGGTGCAGGAGAGAAGAAATGGGGAATAAATAGGGCTGACACTTGCTGAGGTCGTATCCAAGTATCTCCCTGTACCCAGTGTGACTTCTTTAGCTATTTAAAGGACAAATGCTTGCTAAGAAAACTGAAAGCTAATGGCAGTTTGGGTAAGACCCTCTAATGAGTCCTACAAAATATGAGGCAAATGCAAATGCAAAATATGTTCCAATTTTGGTTAATTACACAAAATACCCTTTATTATAGCTTTATCTCTTTGCCTTCACTGACATGGCTCTGCATGCTTATGTAATTCTCTGCTGGGATAGTTTTCCTGGTATTCACCCTAACTTCCCTGCTGTACAGCTTATGCTACAGGACACTATACCTCCCTCCTGCACTCATCTTCTTTTAGAGAACAATAATGCACTCACTAACTGAAGCTCTCTGGAAAGCACTATGTTCTGCATTGTCATCTTAGGCTTTATTATCCTGGGAGATTACAGTGCTCTGTCTCCTCCCGAACTCACACACCTTTCCAGCTTGGCTCAGCTGATGATGAAGGACAGTTGAAGAGCGAAGCAGTTGGTTGCTCACTCTCATTTGCTCCTCACTTTTTGGATGTTGTCATGAGTGATACTGGCAGCTGCCTGGCATTTCCTAATGTGCATTCCCGTGCTTTGGGGACATATCCTGACATCATTAAAGTGAGTGCAAACAACACAGTCAGTACATGACTTCTCCTTCCTGGGCTGGATGTGGACGAGTAGCTCCTTCCCCATCTGTCACTCATCTCTTTGCCCTTGCAGAGCCAAAGCCAGGTTCTTTGGCCTTTTCCCCCTTTGGTAGCACAGGTGGAGCAGAAATCAGTCCTATTTTTTCCCACTTGCTACTTCCCTGAGATGGCACACTTTCCAAAGGCACAGAGTTGCAGTAACCATCTCATAAAGTCCATTCCTTTGCTTGCAGGGAGAAAATCTGTGCCATTTTTTGTGTGCATTTTCTTTCTAGCCTGGCTCACATGCAGACTGGAATAGCTACTGCAAACTAATTGATGGCACTGTAGAGAGAGCCTACAAAATTGAAGGCAGTCCCTAAATGGTCCTAATTTCTGCTGAAATAGAAGCTGGAGCTTTTGTAGAACCCCTCACAAAAGTAGAGCTATTTGGTATAGCTTACAGCTTTTTTGATAGCTACACATATGGAGGTTGTGTCCAGCTTCAGCACAACTGGTCCTTCCTGTCTCCAGTGCAGGCTAAAAAAGAAACAGGAAAAGAAACTACATTGAAACCTCCCTCTACTGGGGCACACTCCTCTCTTCTGTTTGTCCAAGCACATATAGTGGCACAGTGTACAGATTGCTCTTTCCTGGCAGTCTGCTCTGATCACACACTTTCCTACCATTATGAGGCATTCAATACCAGCTCCAGAAGAGCTTTCATACTTCTTTAACTTGATTGGCAAGTTTTGCTTGAATAGATTATTTCAGTCTTTCAGTGCTGTGACTTATTTCCTTAAAAGGTCATATGGCCAACCAAAATCGAAAAACCCTACATTTCCAGATACTAGGAGAAAAAAAGAGGTTTGGTTTCAGTGTCCTTGCCTGAGAATGCAGCATGTGCAACAAACAAATGTGACTGGAAAGAACACCACAGTGCAGAGCTTTGCTTTAATAGTAAAGAGAAAGGTCAGTAGAGGAAGGGATGGGCTGGTTTAAATGCCCCTTTTCCTGGGATGCTCCACGCCTTTCCAGGCAAATGAACTATATTTTGCAATGGCATTTCAGCACTAAAAATAGTTCCGTTTGGCTTTCAAAAATCAAGTGATTGACATGTTTTCCAAAGTGCTGCATGTGGATGAAAATGAGCAATAGCTCATTAAAAGGAAAATATCCATTTAGATGAAAAGTCTCTGAGCAGCTTTTTTGTAAGACTGATTTCTAACCAGTGGTCTTGGCAGGTTGGACCTTGCAAAGAGGATAGTGAGAAAGACGGCTGCCACCTCTCTTCACCTTTACAAACACCAGGTGTATTGGTGATGTGTAGGTGATTAAGGTCAGGAGGCAGTAGAGGCTCTGATAGGTGGGAAGAGGGCAGGGGCACGAGTGTTGTTCATTACTTGAGCTCAGTGAGCAGCAGGAATGGGAGCTAAGAGTCTAAAGGTACTTGATGAAGATGCAATGAGTTGTAGCAGAAACCTAGGCATAACAGTGGGCTAAAAATCCCTCTCAGGAGAGATGGGAAAGCCTCCAATGGTGATGGCCTAAGAAGACTGTCTATTCTGCAGAACAGCTGATGTAATTAAGGAAGCTTGCAGGTAAGGTGCAACATGGAGTTCTTGCTTATGCACTGCCTTTGTTCAAGGCTGGTTCAAAGGGTTGTGAAACTTTGTCAGGTAGAGAGGGTGGAGGGTTTGGCTTGAGAGGAAGGACCCAGAGGTGGGTATTGTGCTACATGCAGAGCATGTTATTAATGTCTAGCAAGGAAAAGGTGCAGCTTCTGGGAGAGGTTTTGATTCTCAGAACAGAAATAAGGTGGTTTGAGATGCTTGGCTAAACTTACAGTTCTTGCTTTGCAAGCCAAGAGTAAGGACGAGTAGAGTTAGGTCCAAAGAAAAGAAGGACAAAGGAGCTAAGGCTGCAGCAGGTGTGCCTGTGCTCCCACTGACTAGAGCAGGACAGGGAGTGCAAAGTGGCACAGCTGTGTGGACTTACCAGATATGCACACAAAATCCTGTCAGGCCAGGCTTTCCCCCAGAAGTTTTACTGTTTCACTCTCTTTTTCTTGTCATGAGACACATAGCTGCAAAAAGAAGTAAGAAGTCCCTGGTAGATTGCTTACCTTAAGTTTGAATTGGTTTTAGTGGGAGAAAAATGTCTTGACTGAGCTTTGATAGATAGAAAAGGCAGGTGTAGATTGACTGGGTGATCTCCTACAGTATTAGAGAAATGTGACACAAAAGCCTTTTCATGTATAAAAAGGTATTGTCAGCACTTTTTTTAGCATTAAAAGTCCAACAGAAGAATGAAAATGTGCTCTGGTATTTGGGATGTTCTTAACAAGTTATATGGGATTGACAAGTGTTTTAAATGAGATCTCTTTTAAATAGAGCTGAGTTAGTCCTCTGTCCTGTAGCTCTCATCCTAGCCCTGCCTGCCTTGTTTACCATGTACCAAGCACTGCCTGCAGGTATACAGAGCACACATTGATTTTAATGTCACCCTAACACACGGCACACAAACACCGTGACATTTCCTGGCAGCAGCACCAGCCCTGGTGTCACATGGATATTTAACTCTTTCTCACACTGTGCCTCTGGCATGCAGGGCCTGCAGTGAGTCTGCCCTTGTAAGAGTCTGAGGGGGCAATCTGTTTGGATGGGGGGAATCTGAGGTTTAGCTCTCCAAGCTGCAGAGATTGCCTGAAATTGTGCCTTCAGCATAATCAATGAAGCTGTATGCCTTAAACCTGCTAAATCTTTTCTTGCAGTGCAAATTAGTATCTGACTGGAGAATCAATGTTAAAACTCTAAAAGACTTTTGGCAATAATTGTGCACGGAATTGGGTCCTCCCCTGCTGTTAACTGTGGTGCAGCATAGAAAAGCTGGGAAGAGTGAAGGTCATTTTTTCCTTCATTGTTTGAGCAAAAGGCTAAGCCTCTATGCTTTGCTTCTAAGTGAAGCAAATCAAACCTCTTTCCCCTCCTAACTTTTAATGAGCTGTCAAAGCTTGGCAGAAATCTAGAGGAAACAGCTGATCTTGGCAGGACTCTTGCACTGCACTGCAATCGGCAGTAAATAGGGCAACTGCATTGGCCCAAGGTTTAATTCTCACGTGTCTTATTCCAGTGAGTAGTGCTGTTTTTGCCTAGTGAATCAGCAAGGGAGGGGTTAGTCTCAGGACTGTGTCACTTTGCATGAACTGCCCTCAAAATGGCCAACCTGTCAATTGTGGAGGCAATTTTAACTCTCACTTGCTTAGATGCCACCTCTATTGTAGGCTATTCTGAAGCCACTGGGCAACTAGGAATCTTGGGGATTGCTGTGTAGGTAGGTTTGAGCTGGTGATTTAGGCACTCTCGCATTGGTCTTCTAAGCCTTGGCCATAATGTCTGGGAGAGAGAGAGGCTTCTTAATCTTCTAATTACCTGCCATATTTAGAGTAAGTCTTTGCTTCCATGTCACTTTTAACAGAGGTTGCAGGCATTTGTTCCTTTAGTTTAAGAGAACATTCTTCTCTCAGATGTGCTGATAGCAGGGGAGGCAGAAAACGGTGCAGTCAACTGCAGGACATTTTATAGCTTCTGTACTGAGCCCAAGCATTTAAACCCTATTCTCTTCAACATGCAAAGTGCTCAGGTTTGGGTTTTTTAAAGCCATCCAGCTGTTCATCAGCTCATGACCTGGACAGGAGACCATAGTGAGACAATGCTGGCTGTTAAATATCAAATAGTGTCAGTGGCAGAGTCTAGGAATGTTCTCCAAGTAAATCACTTGGGAGTGTTTCATGCAAAACCAGTAAGCTCCAGCAGTCAGCTGGGTGCAGAAATTAGTTAACATGTTTTTCTGGCATACATTAGACAGACAATCTGTTCAGGTGACTAGGACAGTCCCTTGTGATGATAAAAGCTGCAGAGGACCTGCTTGTCACTGCAGTTTTCCATGTCTCAAAAGACAAGATCTTGCTGGAAATAATCCATTCCAGAAACTGAGCTTGCTCACCTCCCACAGTGCTCAACAGGGAGCCTCTAGGCTGGTCTCCTGTAAGTGGAAGTTGACAGCCTTTGCTAAGCAAACAAAATGAACAGAGAACCTCTGCTAATTAAACGCTTTAAACAGTGCTGCTTCCTGGAAGAATGTGTAGATCAATGCTTGTCTGTCCATCTTCTCAAGCCCCTTCTGTACCAACCTGCAGTAGCATTACCAACAGACCAGTGACACATCTCAGTGGTGCCAGTGGCACCTCTCCATCTCCGATGCTGTGTGAGGACACCTCACAGCATGTCCGCTGAGGGAGGCACTGCATTAGCACTGTTTGCTCCGTTCAGCACAGGCTGCCCTCAAGTTATGCATGCTTTGGTTACTCTTCAATGCCATCTGGAGTCCTGCCATTTGTACTTATAGTCTCACCTGGATCACTAGGAAAGGAGGTGGCCATGGCTTTTCTTGATGGAGGGCAAGGTTGTGGAAAGCTTGCTGGAGCAAACATCCTGTTGCCACCTGTGATGGTTTGACTCTGGCTAGGTGCCAGGTGCCCACCAAGCTGCCCTATAGCTCCCTTCCCCAGAGGGACAGGGGAAAGGACAAGATGAATCAGTGGGCCAAGATAAGGCATATTTTATTGAAACAATAGAGAAGCAAAAGCAGGGTCTGCGTGTGCATAAGCAAAAGAAGGAAAGTCAATCTCTACTTCCCATCAGCAAGCGAAGTTCAGGCACGTCCTGGGAAGCAGGGCCTCAGCACGTGTAGTGGTTCCCTGGGAAGGCAGACATTACAGAGTGCCCCCCGCTCCTCCTCTCTCTCTCGGCTTTTATATCTGAGCTGACATCATATGGTATGGAATATCCCTTTGGTTCCTTTGGGTCAGCTGGCCTGCTTGTTTTCCCTCCTGAGGTCTTGCCCACTCCCTGCCCCTTGATGGGGGAGAATGTTAGAGGGACAGTGCTGCTCAGCAGTAGCCAAAACACTGCTGTGTTATCAACTGAAGCACAGCACTGGCAGGGCTGCTGAACTCTACCTCAGTAAGAACCAATACACCACCATGTCAGGCTTTGGGCCAAGCTGTCCCTTTTTAAGATGGACACATCCTGGCAGCTGGCCAGCAGCCAGCTCTGCCTGGAACCTTCACCTGGCTCAAGAAGCCACAGCTGCCTCCTGGTCCAGGCCAGATGTGATGTTATGTTAATGTGGTCCTGTTTTTAGGATCACATGCAGGGGTTGTAGAGAATGGATTTCCTTTTGGCCTAATCCCACCTCTACTTTATATTTTCAGTTAGAATTCCCTCTGGAAGTCTTATCACTAGTTCTGCTCCTTAACCTTAAGCATTGATCAGACTAAAGAAATTCCTGAACTGTGGGGACTCTGGGAGAATCTTGGGCACCGGAGCACAGCAGCATTGCTCAGCAGGGAAATTCTTACCAGGAAACTAAATCAAGAGCTTTAATTTCCCTCTGAAACGCAGAGGGAATCTGCTTTTACCTATTCTTCAGCATCCTATTTGGCTTTTAGTTCAGCCAGCCCTTGGACTGCAATTGCCAGCGCTCTGGGCATTGTAATCGACTCAGACGAGTGCCCTGGAATGTAATGAGACTGCAGTGTATTGAGAATAATAATTCACATCATACTCCTCAGCTGCACTGCTTTGTCCTTTTATATAAAAGGGCAGGGACTCTGGTTTATGTAGCTTCCTCTGAAGAGTCATATTGGGTCTGACTGATGTTGGATTTGAAAACAATAAAAAAGCATAGCTGTTAAGCATATGCAGAAAAATCACCTCTTTCTTCCTGTTCTAATCAATGGGCTGTCCACATATGCATCTGCAGCTTCTCATGTTGGCATTCAGTAGATTAAAGATTTGTGTCTGAATCAAACCCCAAGGGCCAGATCATCAGCTTGGAGTTAATCAACATAGTACCATTGACTTCAACAAAACCATCAGTTACTTAATAGATGCTGATGAATTAACTTGGAATCTGAATAACTCTATCCATCTAAGATCTGAATCTTGAATGCATATCTTGAACCCTGTCCTTTAGATAGAGTGGGCTTTGCTAAGTAGCCATTTTGGGGGATGTTAGACATACTACACTGTTACATCTTGAGGATGAACTTACCTGAGCCTTTGTCAGAAATTCAGTGTTCAGAGTTAATAGAGCTGAGTTAATCCACTAATTTTTCACCTCCCAGTCCCAAGTTGTTTTGTTTCACTGTTCTGTTTTGTTACAATCCTCCTGGGGTTGCAGACTCAGAGAGGGGTAGGGAAACCACCCCAAGCTGTACAACACCTGTTGTAAAAGGGCTCTTGCCTCCTGAGTGACCTTCTTGCTGTTACCTGGAGTCACTGACGACTTGTGAGAAGTTGACAGAGCTGGTAATGCCACCCTCCACTGAAGTGCCCTTGATCTACTCTAGTAATTTTCTTGTCATAGTGTTTATATTCAAGAGTGACTGGGGGGATTCTTGTTTGCTGTAGCTGTTTCCACATCTGGATGTGATCTTCACAACCCCAGCCGGCAGAGCATGAGCCCTGGGCTCCCTCTAGTCCTTGGAGCCTCTTGGGGGTTTCCTTCCTCACCACATGCAGGGCCCAAAAACACTGCTGTGGCCGCATGGCTGTGCCAGGGGGTCCTGTTGATTGCCGTCTGCTTTGGGAAAGGCTGCAGTCCTACATGCAGCCCTGATGGCAGTTTTGTGCCTGGTTAACACACGCACTTCTCTGTGTACATCCAGTCCAGCAATGTGGTCTCTGTCAGGAAGGCACAGGAAACACCTCACAGCTGCTATGTATGGGGTTGCTAACAACACTGAACAGAAGGCTTGGGGTGTTGCTAATCACCATCAAATGACCTTTTAATCTCATTCCCATTAATGTGTATTGGGTTAATTTCTCAGCTGGCAGTGTGGCTGTGGGAGAGCACATTGCATCTCCAGCAGTGCTTTGAGGGCAGCTCCTTCCCTTCACCGAGAGTCATCAGGGGGTTAATTGTAGTGAAAGTCTATGGTAATGGGCATTTGACATTCCAGATTTCACGGATCTGTTCAAGCAGAGATGGTTTGGGAGGTAGAGAGCATCTGCAAATTCAAGATTCTATCTGAAGATGTGTCTCAGAGATAATGATGATCAATAGCATAACAGCTAATAACAGCTTGAGGCATCTGGACTGATAAGAAACAGCCCAGTTGTGGAGGCGGCGCTGGCACAGCCTGTGTAGTCACTTCAAGCAGATGGAGGAGTGGGGCAAACGCTCAGTTTACATCAGCGTGTCTTTTGTCTCTGAATGCAACATGATCAGGAGATGCTAAAGCTCCAATTTTGTCTCCTGGGTATTTTTTACACCTGACCTGAGATATACAGACAAATGGGCTCTATTGGCAGCACTAAGCCCTGAGGGGATGAGTGCTCGAGGTCTGGATGTTTAAGCAATTAGAGGATTGTGCATGTGGAAGCAAGAGAACTCCTCATCAGGCGAAGTCATCGTTGTTTCAAGGTCAAGCTTCTCTTCGAGAATTCTTTCAGAATCTCCTGGTTTCTGTCTTCTGATTTTTAAAGCTTCCTGTCTTACAGTGGGTCTTCAGCTTGTTGCAGAGGAAGTGGCTGTCGTCAGTGCTGGTATGTGGAAGAATATTTCATGGCTGAACTATACTGCCACTCTGCAGCAAACATTACTTGATCATCAATGTCCATTTTTTGCAGTTTGTTTCAACAAGAAGGAAAAAGTGCAATGCTGCCTTAGCTCCAAGAAATATCTTCAATTCTCCTTGAATTTACTGTTAAGTGCACCTTGTTACATGTAGAAATCATTAGATGAGTGAACATATGCTGTTTGAAGACATTAATAGCATATCTTTACCTCCTCAGATGTACCCAGATTCAGGGATATAAGAGAAAAACAGAAGGAAGTTCAGTGAGTCTTGACAAGTTATTGTGGGTTAGCTTTTTTTTTTTTCGATGGACAAGCTGAGACTGTCTGCTTAGTGTTGGGTTTAAAGCATGAGGGTCTCCTCTGCACCATTCCCTGCAGTGAATTAATGAAATTATCCCAGTAATTTAATACCTACTTTTGTTCCCATTTGCAAAATCTTTACAAAGAGGAAGTGTCATGCAGTGAAACTGTACTACTAAAGCAGCAATTTTAAGGAGGCAAAAGTAACAGCAAGCCTATCATTTTCACCAGGCAGCATTTCACTATGCTGAAATTAAGGTCTCAAACAACTGCATTTAGATTAATTTGTAATGTTACTGGGTTTGGTAGATGGCACTTGGAAAGGCCAGGAATGGATACAGGAGGGTTAACCCAAACATTTTGCTCAGTATTTATATTTGTACCCTTTGATCACTGCAAAATCCTGGCCTTCCAGAGGTAACTGGCAAGACTTCCATTGATATCAGAAGACTTTTTTTTTCTTGAAGAGCATGTTGTCTTTTCTTCTAAATTCCAGTGGGGAAAAAAACCATCAAAAACAAGTTTGTGCCAACTTTGACACACAGCTAAAAATTAGGATACCTTATAAGTGGCATCCTGCAGGGACAATTTTCAGGTGTCTGTTCTGCTGTGTTTGCAGAATGAGCCAGTGGGCAGGAAAACATCATCTGGGATAACACATTGCTCCAGCAGCAGGCTAGCCTGAACAACATTTGGGGTCCAGAGCAAAAAGCTATCACTGTGGTCCTTGGGGAGCCCTCAGACAACTCCACATCCAGCATCAAGCACAGAGTGGGGCAACAGCCCTGACTGACAAAGAAGGGGTTATTCTGGTGACTGGGTATGTGGCAAAGGGCTTTTCTTTAGACGTGTCATGCACACATCACCTCTTTCTGCTGGGACACTGGGACACTGTTGACTCATGAAGGCTATCTGGTGTTCACTCCATCCTCCTTCAGTTCAGTCTCCTGGACAGCACCTGGCAGGTCCCCAGTGGATTTTCCCTCTTATTGGTAATTTCTTAAAACATTTTTACCAATCACTAGATACATAGATGCCATTTTTTCATGTGTTGTTTCTGGCAAAATATATGTGTGTCCCCAGCTGAAAACTGCATGGCTAAACTAACTGGGACTGATATTCATGGATTACCCCTAACTTCAACTTTGCCCCCTATGTCTTCCCAGGCAGGCATGCCTGTATTCATCATTTCAATGGGGAAGGCATCCTTCAGATTACACTGGCCTCCTTCCTGTTTGGATAAAGCTTCTACAGAGCACTGAAATAAGCTGTGTTAAGGGGATATAAATAGACAGCCTTTCTGAATGAAAACATGTCTGTCATCTTTAAAGCAACAGCAGTGAGGTCAGGGATATGTGTGACAGATGTCCTGTAACAGATAGCACAGGAGCCATCTATCAGTGGTACCTGTCCACTATTGTACCTGGAGTGCCTTTGAAACTAAGCAAAATGGTTTATTGTGATAGAAGAACCCAAAGCAAAATTTAAAATCTCTTATGGTTTGAACTCAATAAATTTTCATTACAAATAGAGCTCAGATCTTATCTCATTATCACCAAATCAGACTCTTCATTCATTCCTGATGGTTTAGGTTGTTTTACTATCAACATTATTTTCCTAAATCTTTCCATCGTTTTCCAAGTCTGGTCCCAAATGGATATTGAGACATATTTAGCTCTAATACCAAGGTGTGCAGGACTTAGGAATTCTCTTACTTCTATTTAAACTAGACTGTATATGTTAGCAACAGGGTTACAGAAACTGAGTGGACAGAAGGTGGTTGGTTTCTTACTGGAAGAAATATAATTTGGCTGCAGAAGGCTGATGCTACCAAACCAGTGAGTCCAGGAAAATGCTGAACAACTAGTAGGTGTTTTAAAACCCTTCTTTCTAACCATTGGGTGACTTACACAAACAAGATATCAAGAACTGCTAAAATTTTCTACAAGTGCAATCTCGTGGTGTTTCAAGATTCCCTCCACTCCTGGAAACAACAGCTGTGCTCTTCCATCAGCATTCTCAGGCAACGTTTTAACTTCATTAAATACACTTTTTACATGCATATTCCAAGTGCTTTTATATTGAGCTTCTTCCTACTTACCCTGCCACAGAGGCACTGGCTGCAGTGGGCTGGGAGTGTAAATCATTGCTGATTTTCAAACATTTGGCATTTAAAATTATGAAGTGATTGATGCAAAAGCTCTCCAAGGTTACAGAGGTTCTGTTCACTCCCCATTCATTGCCTGTTTTTTTCACATAACATTGGTACCTGAGAGCAGCTGTAGGAGGTCAGTGTCATTCAAACCTTGTATTTTGGCCCTTGGTCTGGCTGTTGAAGGGTCAAATATTACTGTGATTGAATGTTTTATACATATGCTCTTGCTGGCAAATGTGGTAATAAATCAGCATGGATATGAAGAGATTAACTTCATGGTTCAGTGGAAAGTGTGTCCAATGGGTATATAAAGTAATAATCTGAGCTATTCCTATATTGTTTTCCAGTGAGTTATTTTGTGTCAGTACTGTCTATCCAAATGTTTAAAACATCATTGGAAATGCCATCATCTTAATGACAACATATATAAACGATTTCTCTCTGTTTTCTAATTTTTATGCCTCTAGGATTTTTGCTCCTAGCTAAGTGATTCAGAAATTTTTAATTAGAATGTGGTAAAATACTATATGTAACAGCAAAGCCACTTCGAACACTTAAAATCCTGTCAAATAATGGTTTGTATTCTGTGAAAGGGCAACATGTGTGCTCTGTAATGCTTCTCTAAATTCTCCTTCATTCAGTGTAGCAAACTTTGATCCTACTCTTCTTTCTATAAAAATGAGCAACTGAAAATTAGGTAAAAACTCTCTAGAACAAATCAATAAGGGAAGAAAAAAACCCACTGATGATATTTTTGCACTGACCAGAAATTTTGTTGGATTCCTATCATAAGCCTCAGTAGTACTCTCATTTACTGCCTGGCAGGTTGCTCCATTCAGACTTCATTCATGAATTAACTCATGAATGCAGAGTTAGAAAACAGGTTTTATGTTGCTGGACTGACTACATCAAACCCAGGCTCTGTCTAGCCCTTCTCAGCTCTGATTCAACTCCTGCTCTCTGCTGTCAGCAGAGTCAAGCTACAAAGCATTTGGTTAAGGAGCATGTTTGTGTTCCAATTGCAAGAGTGGGGCTCAGCCTGGCCCTTCCTTCTGCTCTGGTTTGTTTCTATTGCTTGGAATGCAGATGGAAAAAAAAAAAAAAAAAAGGAAAACTAAACCTGACAGAAATTTTCACCTCTCTTTTGAACTAAGTGGAAAATGAGGACAGTGATCACAGCTATAATTACATTCTAAAGGGAAAGGTAGCTTAAAACTGCAACTCAGATTTTGGCCTGTAAGCTCCAAGGTCTAAAAAGACCAATTTTACTGACTCAACAGTGCTTGAGGTTCTAAACAGGAAACCAATGGTACCAGTACCAAATGAAGTCTTCTCCTTGCAGGATGGTCATCTACATGGTGTAGGAGTGGGAGTTACTGTTTGCACCATCAGGTTTCTAAGGTTGTAGTAAATCAAAATCATGAGCAACTCTGCAGTAAGTACTGGTGGACAACCTGTGTGTTAGCTCCTAATGGGAAAATGAGGCTGTTCATATGGTTCCCTTGTGACTGGCTTTTCTGTACACGTTAGCAACATTTTTTATTTTCCCTTTGCCTGTAAAATGTCCTGGTTTTGATTCTTGGAGAAGTAAATATTGATTGAAGTAATTTGTTGCTAATGCAGGGCTTACCCAGATACTAACCTGATGCTTCTGCTGGTGTGAACTTTAGCACTCACAATAATAATGTATGTGTGCACTTAGTAGATTACAGATCAAGGAGTCATTTAGGTTGGAAAATACCTTTAAGATCATAGAATCCAACTGCAAACCTAGTATTTCCATGTCCATGATTAAACCAGGAAGATATTAAAATTAAGGTCTGAACTGAACTGGCATGACTGGCATATGGCTGAGATGAGTTTGAGGGTAGTCATTAAAGTCTGTCAGATACTAATACTCGGTTCTTTTCCATAGCAACCTTCCTTGTTTTCTTTCCTGCAGTTCTGGGTAACTGCACCAGTTCAATGCTTCCCCTGGATGGTGAGGGAGGCCAGTGAATCTCCTTGCTCTGCAGAAAACTGACAATTAGACAGACCTGGACAACTCAAGCTTTTATTCACCAACAGAGTCAGTATTTCTGAGAGTCAGTGTTTCAGGCTTCCCAGTGTTTTGATGCTAATATGACTCAGCCTGCAAAAGAGTAAACATAAGTATTCCAGGAGTTTCACTGGCATTTGCTGCAAGTTTAAAATCCATTTGCTGCTTTTGTGGCAAAAGAGGAAAACCGTGGAGCAGCCTTTCATGTAGTTGGCAACAGAAAGGACTTTGCAGCAGAGCACGTATTTTTAAACTGTTCCTGTTACCTTGCAGGCAGAAGATAAAGGGAGAAAGGAAAGTGGATATAACTCTGTTGTGCTAGGCTGTATCTTTTCTTTAGACAGTTTAAAAGTATATAAACAAATACTGTTCATTTAGTTTGTAATGTAAACACAGCAGCACTGACAGCTTTGGGAAAGACATAGAAAAGACTAAAAGGTTACCTCTGCAAAAACCACCAGTTGTAGGATAACTGCCTGTTAGTGCCTTCAGCTTGAGTATATTGCAATGACCATTATTTAATGGTTGAATTGAATAAGGCAGATATACTGCTATACTTTAAAAGTTGTATTTTACTCACCAGTAAAAGATAAAAAATATTAATGTTCAGCATCCTTGGGGATGCTTTGCAGTGCATCTTGGCCCATTCCTTTGTTAGCATCTCTGCTAGGATGCATGGATCTTGATTGTAATGACAACTTTGTACAGGGTACAAAAGGAATTTAGCTGGTTCCTGTAAACATGACTGACCTGGAGTCAGAAATCAGTGTTTTCAGCCTTGTGATACTGCTGATGCAATTTCTCAGGATGGAGGAGTTGCCTTTGTAAACTGTTGCCGGCAAGAGCTGTGTCTTTGCACCACCTCTGCCCCCCACCCCAGGAACCATGGCTTTTGCCCAATCTGCTACTTTGAGACTAATAACAGTCAATTATTGTAATGGGACCAAGACCACAAGTCCCTATTCTGAAAAGCAGCACAGCAGCTACCCTCTGCCAACAGGGTAATCAGTGCTGGCTTTTGAGAACAGTGCTTCCCAAGAGATAATAGAGATGACAACCTGACCTCAAGTTGTTAAGGGCTCTCTTGAAAAACTGAGAGATTAGTTTGATTTGCATTAGCCCTGCCAGATTCCAATCTCCCTGTTTGCATCCTTCTTCCTGAAATTATCTTTCAAGCCTCAGTGAGACTTGGTGTAACAAGGCTCTCTGCCACTTACCATCAGTCTATCCTGTGTCTTCTCTCTGGAGCAGGGTCTCTGTGGACACAAAGAAGAGTGGCTCCACTGAGGCTGAATATGAACTGACATAAAAATGCAGGTTTTAAATTTTTGCCAATGCCTTGAAGTTCCTTGTGATGATGAATATGAGGAAAACACAAGCATTTAACATGGGTCATCTAGGGATACTTTTACTTGATTAACATATGCATTAATAGTGCTATCAATAGCACCATCTACTGCCTTTGGAATAGCAGGACACAAGATCTGCATTATAATATCAGAGATGACTTAGTGGAACGAGTAGAGAGCACCTAAAGAGGTTTTCTCACCTCCTGGCAGCAGTGATGCCGGAAAGCCACTGAATCCACTGTGTTCTCAAAGCAGGCAGTCTGCTGGGAGTCTTTAGGGCCAATCTTGTCAGTGGTCTTCAGATCTGTTTCAAAGCTATTGGGGCCCTCTTTTCAGATGCCTGTCACCAAAGCATCCCATCTGAATTAGTAACAAATACCAGGAATATTCTTCTTTCCAGCACTTTGCCTAGTCCTCTCCACTTGCCTTTGTTAGACTTTCAGCCAGTTTGGGGGCCAATATCACCTTCTCCTCCTCCCGGCCAACCCACTGCATCTGCCTCTCTGCAAAAGCATGACATTTCTTTTCTCCCCTCCCCAAGATATATGCAGTGGATGCTCCTGAATCTTCATCTGGATACTAAGCCAGGCAAAGCAATACGGATGAAGAGACACAGACCTCTTCAAGCATTTAATCTCTTCATCAGCTGACCCAAACTATAATAATGAGCTGATACAAGCCCTTGTGTGTTTTAGTAATAATACAACTTACATGTTTAAATAGGAGAGTATAACAGCGCACAGTCTGAAGAGCTGCCTGAACACTGGGAGATGACAAGGCCCCTGTCTTTTGCACAGCTCAGATTAATGGTAATCTGCATACTATGCAATCTTTAATTTCTTGTCCCCTCCCAGGATACTATAAGACTTTGGACCTCTTGACTCTGCAGAGTCACAATCCTTTATCTAGTCCACAAAAAGGGGGATTTTATTCCAAAGTGAATGTTATGAAGGTCCCTGGATGCTCCAGCCCCTCCCCTGATTTTGGAAAGCAACCACCTTATTATTCACTCCAGCTTTACCCTCTTCTGAAAAGGAACAAACTTTTCTTGTTCCTCTATTTGGCGCTTTTTTTTTTTTTTTTTTTGTGTGTTGTTCCAGGACAGGATGTCTCACTTGGAAATCTAATTTCTTTTTTTTTTTTAAAGAGGAATTCAATTTCTCACGCTGCTGCTAGCTGCTCTCCAGCATTCACAGAGCCACAGCTCTGCCCCAGGGAACTGAAAGATTAAAAAAAAATCATGGGCAAGGAAACAGAATAATTATAAGTGGCCAGCATCAACATGGGAATGAGTACCAGGGAAAAAGCAGTTGTTTCCAGTACTGTAGAGCCAAGGACACCTGGGGTATGGACAAAGATTTTAAGGGGGAGATACTGGTGTGGGCCTCCAGGCCTACCAACCCTGCAGAAGGGCATGAAAATTACCTCTTTCCCCTTTCTCAGCCAACAACCATAGCAACCTAATGTCTCTGAGGCTCTCTAGACTCTGGCAGAAACAAATGACTGGGTTCAGCAGTGATTGTGGTTAGGGCAAGGGCTGTGGTGGGATGAACAGAGGGGTTGTTGCCTTTTGCTCCTCTGACTGAATCTTCTGCAGAAAATCAGCTAGCCTGACTGTCCACCACAAGGCTCAGGGCGAGACATTCAGCAACAAAGAGAAAAACATTCCTCATGTGGTAAATTGCCATGATGTTCTCTGAAGAAAAATATTGTGTAATTGTGTCATTAAGGACTGTATAATGATGCATCTGTATTTGGGGTCAAGTTAAAGCTGTACGGACAGCCCTTCTTATAGCTCCTCCTCAGTTCTGAGTGGAGCAGATTAAACAGTGTTCTTTTGCTGCAGAATTTGGGGGTGTTGTATAAATTTATGCCACAAGAAAGTCAGTAAGTGACAGCAGTTTGAAGATCCGCTAAACAGAAAAGTAAAAAAGCAAATCCAAGCAAAACCATCAAACAGTTGAAGAACATATCCGTTCTGTATGGATTTCAAGATGAGACAACTTCATATCTATTATTACACAGAAGAAAATTCAAGTGCTTACAAGACACTCAGGACTGTGTCTGAATATGAATTATGAAGCTGATTGAAAAATGGAGGTGTTTTTATTGGCTTAGCTGTAGCAACAGTCTCATGGGGCAGCAGTGATGGTATGAACAAGCACCTTAGTCCTTAGGAAAGTCAGGGATTCTACTTGTACTCATCAATTAATTGGTTAATCTATGATTCAACATGTCTAAACCACTGATAAGTGCTTGTGAAGTATTTTAGCACTGCTGAAGCATTTGGGCATTCACAGCAGGCAATAAATAGGAGGAAATTTTGCCATTGCAAACTTTCCCTGCTTCCCTGTGCTGCACCTTCCTTTCCTCCCCACCAGCATACACAGCGTATTTTTCAGCTCAGTACCTTTCTCCAGCCCCCCTACTGCTGTCTTGTGAGGTCCTTCATCACAAATGCATCTAGTTGGAATTATTCTGGGGCCTGTTATCCTTCATGTCTTTAATTTGGCTGGCCATGAATCAGGGTGGCTTGATAAAGGGGACTTCCTCCCTGTGACCCTGAGCTGGCAGGCAAAGCCCTGGTGCTGCTCTCCGCAGGAGAGAGTTTGCTTTCTGCACCCTGATGGGCGCCTGTTTCTGTCCAATGCCAACCTCTCTAAAAAGCAATTAACAGCAAAGATCACCTTGGTTGCTGCAAGACAAACTCCAGGCCCCTTCTTTGTACTCCTGCACAGGTGCAAATGTATTCAGTCCGTTGGCAATGACATGTGAATTTTCCCTGAGATCCCTGTGCTGATAGCGGAAGGTGACCTTTTTTTGCACACCACTTTGAACAGTGGGAAAGGAAGAAGATGCTTGGGTAGAAAGTGAATAGAATATGGATTGGGCAAACCCATGAGGCTGGATAGATGAGATGTGCCATCATGTTCTGTGTCCTGTAATGAAAGCAGTTATTAGCAATTACTCACAGCAGCACAGGGGTCATGCAATTTGTTGCTCCCTTCTCCTCTTCTGAATCCTGACCCTGCTCTAAGGAGATTCATGAAGAAGTTCCCAAGGGGCTGAGTGCACAGTGAGGCCCTCACACAGGAGTGAGTAGTGCACATGAATACTGTGATCCTGTTCTGTTATGTACCACTGTCTGCTGTGTTGGCTTTTCATTGTTATCATTCACAGTGCTAGAACTGCTGTGTTATATGCACCTACAGGGTACTTGAGTTCATACTTCTGGCAGCAGAAAATTGCAAAAGAAGCATATGGAGGCCTTGCCAGAAGGGCACCACAGGATCCATCTATACCTTCACTGGGAAATGGGGACTGTGCTCCATTCCTGTCATGATCGATACAATTACTCAGGGAAACTGGGCTTTATAATTGTTTCATGTACTCCAAACTATGCTGGTTTTGTTGACCTTGTCTGGTGCTTGTATGACCCTTAATACCTCTATGGTCTGTGAAACATAAACACAATTATCTGTTAATGGAGACTACGCTGTTTCCACTCAGGACAGGCACAGCAAGTGGCAGCGATCCCCACTGTTTATGTTCCCTTTTATAGGCAAGGGTGCTGTGACTCCAAATCATTAGGCACTGTGTGGGAGCAATACAGTAAAAATGACCTTATGGCCTCTGAGCCAGCAAAGACACTAAATCAGTTGTTCAGTTGGCAGCTACAGCAGAATAAGAAGGCTGTGGGAAAAAAACCAGAACCATAAAACAAGAGTCAAACAAACAAAAAAACCAAAATGCAACAAAACCAACAAAAACCACAAGGGTAAGTCAGAGCAATCAATCATGTCTGCATGAGATCTGTGCATGTTCGTTTTGTTTGGCCATGTTCTGACAAGCAAGGACACACTGGAGGAGAGTTGCTGTCTCCACTGCTTCCCCACAGGAACTCCCAGGCATGGAGAATCTTCTTTCTTTCTGCAGCAGGAAGCACACTGTGTGTGTATATGTATATGCATGCGGGCATGCTATTTTATTTTTGACTGACTGATGCTGCAAAGAAGCTGGGGTACAAACCAAAATTATGCATTGTACTCGTAACTCCTGAGCTCTGGGCAGTGTTAGACCATGAAATGAATGTATAATCCAGCTTTTAAAAAGCTTTGTAAAAGAGCTGAGCTGAATTCTCAAGCTTGTTGAACAGAATTTCCCAAGAGACTTGTAGGTGGCAAAAATGTGGAAGACCTGACAAAGGATCCATCTTCTCCAGGAAGAAAATTTGTTATTCCACATGCATGAGACATACAGAGTTCTGTGACTCACAGGATGAGAAAGCAAGCAGGTAAGACAGAAAGGTTCTGCTACAGTAGATAACACTCGAATTCTTCTTAAATAGAACAATTTTGTAATGGAATAATTTGGAAAAAAAAGAAAAAACCAAGGTTTTCAATCCCCTTTTTTCTCCTCTTGGAATATAATTATTTTTCAAATGATTACAAGTTTTTTTTACCATGGCCTGAGTTCCTGAGATGCCTCCTATTTCATCCCACATGCCCCTTGGCTAATTTATTGAAAGCAATAATTTATTTTTATTTATTATTTTACCCTTTCATTCAGCTTTATTTCATTAAGAGCTTGTGCATTGCAAAGCAATGTTTGAGTTCTGTATGGTCGTCAGGTTCATCATATGGTTTCCATCTTTGCTGCATTCCCTGCTCCAGCCTAGCTGATGTCTGTGTCAGGATCACTCACTGCCCTCTCCTCTCACAGACAGCCCATGCAAAGGAGAGATGGCAGAAGCTGGACTGGCTCTCTACTTCCCTCGCCTGGTCATCCTTTATTTGTCTGTGTCACCAAGGGTCTTTGACACTGAAGAAACAAGAAGAGGAGGGTTCACTGAGGGGTTTACAAGGGGTTTACATCCAAGCAGATGTTACTGCAGAGGCTTCTTGAAAATTTCCAGATGAATGACTTCTCGGTGGAAAACATCTTCTTGACCAAATGGAATGTGTTTGTGGAATGTGTCTGCTTCCCATGAATAAGTCCTCTTTTGCAGAAAAAGGGAAAGTCCCAAATTAAAAAAAGAATTCAGTTTGGAAATTCAGTTCCTGTAAAACAATGTGACCCAGATTTGCCATATCATGTGTCTTTCCCTATCAGGCTTCCCCTTGAACCACAGATGGGAAAAAATCTACTGGGTCTCCAGAATTGCTTCCTACTGCAACAACATTCCCATCATATAATTCACCTTCAGACTAGTTAGGTTTCTGACCTTTATTTCTCATGCAAGAAGAAACTCCAAAATGTGGCTAGGTTTTAAATATTTTTTTTTTATTTCCACCCTAAAATTATTCACAAGCCACATACGCTAGTTTGACTTTTTGCTAATGTTGTTTCATACATGACAACTCCCTCCTCTCTCTGGTGTTTATTATATTGAAGCAGCAAGCAATCATATTTGTTTCCAGTCTTCATTTTCCCACATAAAACTGATTTTTTTTCCTGTCTAACTGATCCTGGTGGTTCTTTTCTGCATTTGTGTTCATTTAAATTAACCTTTCATGAAGCAGGATTGAACACAGTACTGCAAGTGAGCTTATCCCCATACCTTAAACAGCAGAACTGATATTTCTTTGATTCAGCTGGAAACACACCGCATCACAGGTCCTAGGATTTTCATCAGGCTTTGCTATCACACTGCAGCCACTGCAGATCCTGCACTTTTAGCTAAAGGATAGGAGCAGGAGCTATCTAGCTGGAATGCTAATGAGCTGTGGTGGGCAATTTCAGAGTTGAAATAATAGATTTTCAGCCGAAATGGTGTGTGCTAACATTTTACAAAAAAAAACCCAAAAAACCAAAAAAAAAATTATTCTGAGGAAAACTCTTTTTTTTTAATGCTGAGAGTCTGGGGAGCTCTAGATACCTCCTTAGTAGTAGCTTTCCAGGCAGTGAACAAGCTCTGTAAAACCTGGAGAAAAAAAAGAATTACAAAATGTGGTGTGACTGAGATGTTTGCCTCCAGGATGCACAATTTCCAACTAGACACGTAATCAATGGTTTTTTTACTGGTTGCTTTCTGAAGGCCACTTGAGCTGGTTTCTGACTGGGATGTTGACTTTTACAGTAAATCAACTTGTAAAATGTCATTCACTCTCAAAGTGATTATTTTACATGCTTGGTAAATGCCTGATAAATTAAAAATAAAACTAAAACCAACTTAGGGTAACAACAGCCGACAGGTCTTCTTTCTTATCCCCTGCAGAGCAGCTGGGTGCCCAGAGTATGGCTTCAGGACTTTACCATGAAAGGTGACTTTTGCTCTCCTTATGGGCAATGACAAACTCTTCATAGAACAGAAATTCCTAAAGCAAGGTCAGATTTAATGCAAGTGTTACATGTTTCCACCATGGAGCCTAAGTGCAAACTCCCTCTTGAATGGTCTTGCTCCAGTGGCCAAATCCTGTCATGTAGGCTTCTCTGCTCATACAAATTAACGGGCAGGATCCTTTCCTAGCATCAGATGTGGGTCCCTCCAATCTACTACTCAGAGACTTCTTTTTGTTATTTACATGGATTTGTATTGTCAAGGCAACAAAACACCAAATGTAGAGAAGTTTTATTTAGTTCCAGCCTACATGTTTCTCTCCTGTTGATCATGCTTCATTTTACCCTGCAATAAAGGACATGTGATTTCTGTTACCTCTTTGACTTGGCTCTTCAGGGGCAACTTCTACTCATATTGCACTTTTTGCAGTGTTCAAAGCCAATAGAAAGAAAATTTTCTGACAAACTTATAGATGCTCATAGCCATGGCCCACTCTGGGTAAGACTTCACAATATTTTGACTTGGGAGACATATCTAAGTACCTCTTCCTCCCAGTTACGCTTAAAAGAGGGTGAATGACTGTAATTTGACAGCTGGTACTTCATCTCTGAGTCCACCAAGTTAACTTGCAACAATCAAGGCAAAGGTCTGTGTTTTGTGGATGTATTTCCCCTCATTGCAAAATCCTCAGTGAACAAACTGAATAGTTTTGATAGACTTTGAGGAGGTTTTGAGACTCAGTTATGTCAGCAAAATCAGGGACATCTCCAGGAATATTGGAGAGTAGCTTCTTTGAAGGGACAGCCTGGGCTATTACATCTGTAGTGCAGAGAGGCAGTGAGAAACAGAAAGTTACTGAAGAGAAGGAAATCCTGACTGCTCTGAGCAGCTAGCCCAACTGCCTTGTGTTGCTTTTGCTGCCAGCCATGCCCTGGGCAGGCAGCAGTGGGGGCATAGCTGCCAATATTCCTGAGAACAGGCTGCAAGATTAAGCTCATACACATAAAAAATTACACTTTCAGGAAAAAAGCCAAAAAAACCTAACGTGTTGTGTGTAGTTGGTCACTGAAAGATGAACCTTTTTTGGTGCGTAATATTGGAGATATTTCCTTTACCAAAATATTATAGCAAAAAAACCCCATTTCTTGGCCTCCCATTTTTATTTCTCTTCCCTCATTTATCTCCCTGGGGAATCCTGGAAACTCTTCCCTACTTTCTTACAGTTGCCTGGAGTGACTGGATATCTAGAAATAGCAGCATCCCAAACACATGGGGCTGTGTTGCAACCTTTTCACAAAGTCCAGCCCAAATTCAAGGTCTTGGATCCTCTCTTCAATTGACTTAAGCCTAAATCTTCACTTCTGGCCAAGGCAGCCTCATTACCATGTGTTAGCTGAGCTCACACAACATTGCCCAGTTCACAGCCAGATTCTAGTGAGGTGTCAATCCATCCAAATCAGGGTTCCTGGACTGCGCTAGGCACAGAGGTGTACCCAGACACAGAGGTTGGATTAGGCTGGTTTTCTAGGCCAGGACTGAAATTTTTGAGAATTTTTGAGTACAGCACACATGCCATCAATATCCCCAGAAGTGTGTCTGAACAGCAGCACAGGCTACCACACTCATCTTGTCCCATGGGAAGCCTACATATCTTTAAGCATGCTGCAGTTCTGCCAGCTGCTACCTGGATCTGCCTGGTTTGAAAAGTCTGTGCAGGTTTCACCAAGCATAATTTTTAGAACGATGTAGCTCACTGTGGGATAGGGTATAAATGCCATTCTCTCTTCTTTTACAGCTATTTTTCTTTAACAATTTGATTGCTAAAGTTGACTCACACCCTGAGGTAGGGGCTGAGATGAGGAGAGAAAGAAGGGATAAATGTTTCTTACCTGCTTGTAAAGCTTGTCATTATTCTCAGTTTTTAATGAAGTCTTATTATTCAGTGTAGGCTTGTTACAATTTTTAGCACTCTGGTCCTCCCATATCTCCATACTTCAACTGTTTTCTCTGTTTCTCTCTTCTTCCTAAAATATCTCAGATGCTGATGTTGGGTAAAACACACAACTATAAATTTTGGAACAAAATGTGCTGCTCTTCCCTGCTCTGAGTTTGTGCACCCCATCCATCACCCAGCCTAAGCACTAACCATGCTGAAATGTGTCTGTCTCGCAGGTGAAACAATCTGTGCAGTGGGTGTATTAAAATGTGCAAGCTGAAAGTCAGACACCCACAACGAATGAGCGTTTCGGGACTGCCAGGGCAGCAGTGTGCCAACAGTTCTGGCAGTGCTTTACAGGGTTTTTTTTTGCTTGGTTTTTACTTACAGACCTGATCCAAAACTTACCAGCAATCCATTAAATTACTGGAATTAAGTTCAGCTTTCCCCTGCTAAAACAAGATTGAGTAGAGAATGTTGTTCCTAAAGTATGGCAAGCAGTTTCTGGTTGGCACAGTGCTGGGATGGAGACACTTTCTACACGAAGTGAAAGTCTTTGGAGTGCAGTTTTGCTGAGATTTCAGAAACAAGTAGTTTGGTGGGTTGTGTTTTCGTTTGCTTAGGGGTTTTTTGGTTTATGGTTTTTTTTTTTTTGTTTTTTTTTTACAAGACATGATTCTCCTTGAGTCTCTCTTATTGATGAAGCAAGGAATACGGGGTGAGATGTGAAACTGCATGACAGCATTTACCGAGCCGAGGACATTCCTTGTGCATCCCTGCAGCTTGGTTGTCCGTGAAACCGCGGGTTACCCTCGGCCACGGTGTCATTTTCCTTTTGCTCCTTGCACCCATCCCTTTTTGCCACAAGATGGAGATCTAAGCCCGAGTTTAGGCCATGTATGAACACGCTTCTTCTTGCCCCGCAGGAATGAATCTCCATGATCCTTTCCAGCTCAGGACCTCCTTTTGTTGATGTTATTTGGAGCCTGGAAATTGGCAAGATACGTTACTTCTAAAATAATTTGCTATTATTGAAGGATGCTGGGGTCTGGAAAAAATCTGTTTCATATATCTGTTGAAATTAAAACACCTGATGTAGTTGGCTATAAACCATTTCAGCTCCTTGCAAATCCATGTAAAATTTTAAATCATTGCAGCAACAGTAAGAGGCAAACCTGTCTCTAAAAATACCTGTGTGTCACTAAGTAGAGATTAGTGAGCTAATGATTAGTCAGATAATAGCTGACTATTGATTTAGTCAGTTAAATCAATTCTATAAGCTGCTTTATTTTCTGTTTTCAACTTCAAGAGTCATCAAATACCCACAAATGTTCTGTCCCAAGGGGCCAAGGGAAGAAATCCAGGCTAAAATGTGGCTAGAGAAGGCCCTGCAGATCTGCAGATCTGATGTTCAGCTGGCAGTGGTGGCAGCTTGGCTGAAATGATTAACAGGCTTCATTTCATAACATAGCAGTGGGCAGCCCCTGAAAGGTTTTGGTAGAAAATATGTGACATATATATCTATTTTTTGTATGTTGCTGTAATGAAGCCTTCCATTCCTTCTGAGCTAAAGGCAAGTGTTCAGCACACTCAGTCCTTCATTTAGCCAGCATTTCCTTAGGCCTTGAATACTTTTAGGGGGGATGCAAGGGGTATGAGCACACAAAATCCCATCTTTCATAATCCATGCTATGAGGTGATACATCCTTTCAGCAACTTGGGACCACTGATACCTTTGTGAAGAGCTCTAATCACTCTCCCCCACTCCCAAAACTATTTCAAAGTGCAGATACTGGATATTTTTCATTGCTGAACTACAATAAAAAGTAATTTATTTATAAATCCTTTTTTCCTATTTATCACCACTGATTATTTCTGTGCTTCCTTTAACACTACTCTTTATATGATGAAATACTTGTCATTCAGCGTATTCTATGTCCAGAGAAGTCACATGTAGTAATGAGTACCTCCAACAAATACTGCCCTTTCTAAAGAAAATTTTGTATAAAATAAAGTGGGATGTCATAAATAACAAGATCATCTTGAGCAGCAGAAAAACATTATTCAGGCTTGATAAAATTGCAAACTGTGTTTCAAGAACAACAATTTGATTTTTTACTTTAGAATCATAACTGTCATATCAGATTTCTTCTTCTCCTCCATCCTCCCCTGCCTTGAAAGGCAAAGATGATGTGAAGACATTAAAAATTCAACCTACCATTTCTATAGGTTACAGAAATGTAACCTACATTTCTGTAATTTCCAATTACATTGGAAAAGAGTCATACAACAAATTCCTGCCCCATATTTCAGTAAAAGACTTCTCAAAAATGCTGGATTTAATTTTCTGTCCTTCATGTGCTACCTAGTGGATTTTGGTGTTTTTTTCATTTGGACAACATAACGAAGGGAGAACAAAATAGTTTCTAGTTCCCTTCACTTTCTGGTTTTCATGCAGAAGTGCAAGGTAGCCATGTATTTGTTTACAAAAGCAACAACCTCCCCCCAGCATTAATACTAGTTTTAGATATTTAAGATGTTTAATTATTTTACAAGAACAACATCCTGGGGAAAGTCATCCTTATTTTGACTCCAAAACCTTCACAGAGATGTCTTGATTGAAGTGAATAATGCGCTTTTTATTGTATGCCTTTTTTTTTTTTTCTTTAATTAGAAGTGTTTTGTTACTGCTTTTTGGA
Organism: Climacteris rufus; assembly: GCA_013398175.1. Lineage (NCBI taxonomy): Eukaryota > Metazoa > Chordata > Aves > Passeriformes > Climacteridae > Climacteris > Climacteris rufus. The sequence continues at coordinate 1,246,641 of VZRZ01004061.1, read as the reverse complement.
TGAGAAGTTCTGGTTAGTTACTCAATGCCAGCCAGATCACAGAATCATAGAATGGCCTGGGTTGGGAGGGACTTCAAAGATCACATAGTTCCAACCCCACTGCCATGGGCAGGGACACCTTTCACTAGACCAGGCTGCTCAGAGCTGCATCCAGCCTGGCCTTAAACACTTGTGGGGGTGGAACATCCACAACTTCCCTGGGCAACCTGTTCCAGCATCTCACCACCCTCACGGTAAAGAGTTTTTTCCTAATGTCTAATCTAAACCTACTCTTTCATGTGTTGGTCTGTAAATTTCCAGCTGCTTCTGGATTTCTTGTTTTGCTTCCTCCTTTCAACTGTACCTGCCAGGCTGTACTCACTAGAGCATGCCCCACATTTAGTTGGGCTGACCTTCGCATCAGCGCTCTGGAAGGTCACAGCAAGTATCCTGCAGCTGGCTACTTGGGCTGGAGGGAACAGAGAAATGGTCAAGGATGCTCCAGAGCTGACAGCAGTAATTTATTTCACAGCAGCTTATTTTATGTGGGCTCTTATGAAATGAATGCTGAATTCTGATGTCAAAGTGGAAATGATTAATAATCAGGTTAAACTAACACATTGCATCATTCACTGAAGAGGTGTGAGGCAGTTCCTTTGGACTTCTAACACTACCTCAGCTGTTCTTCCCTCTGGGAATGTTGTTTCAACATTTGAGGTTAAATGGCTTATTTGTAAACAAGTGGAAGGGGAAAAAATATTTATTTTCCTTTATTGATCCATTGTAGGATTTTATTAGCCCATCCTTTGCAATGCATTTGCATTAGCATTTAGTTATGTGGCAGTAGAGAGAAGGTGATGGAGGGGTGTATTTCAGCTAGAGAATATATTCTGTTGGCTCCCCTGAAAAGACAGGCATGTTAGAAAGCCACCGAGCTACTCTTACACAAATGTGATAGCACCATAATTGAGAACTATAGGAAACAACTGTGTGACCCAAGGTAGGTGGGCATGGTATGTCCTAAAAGCCAATGGTACAGAACTTGTGGGTCTCACTGACTTTTCATCAGTCTTTCACAATGCTTTTGCTCTGATTTCAGCTCTCATGGTTCTAGACATATTTTAAGACAAGTTGCATAAATATTCATCCTGCAGTTTTTCTGTCCATGCAGTATAAAATTCCTCAGGAGTAGAAAAGGGAAGAGAAAGTAATTTGATGCAGCACTATACCCAGAAAACATGAAATAGCATAATAGGGGCTGCCTATAGAGGTGTGCTTTTTTGTTGTTGGGCTTTGGGAGTTTTCTGCTTCTCTGTGACAGGAATGACTGCTTCTAATTTCTTCTTTTCGAAGGATTTTCTGATTTTTTTGCAGGAAAACAGTGAAAGTTTCCTGAGTAACGTGCGACCTACAATCAAATACCACAACAGGTCTTGACTGATTTCTCTGTTGCCAAAAATACATACTACTGTTACCCATTCATCACACCTTTCTTTTGAACAGTCATCCTGAAGGGCGGTGCTTCAGTGCAGGGAGGAGAAGAAGGTCGGGATATACAGAAACACGTCTCTGTGGGAAGGGTGGAAAGTGCAGAAAGGAATCCATTAGATAGGAGGGGACAAAGGCATTGTGGAAGTTTCAGTCTGGTTTTGATTCTTGTGCCACACAGTAGATGAGTATGCTGGCCTTAGCTCTGTCCAGACTTTAAGCAAGTACTGAAATGTCTTTATTAACCCAGAGAAAAGTTACCAGCATGTCTTAGCCCCAAGTGCTCCAGTGACTTAACAGGAAGTATGACTTTCTAGGCTTTGATAAACAGATGCTAATGCTTGACTTCTGGTCTTGTTTTTTATAGAATGAGAATGCACCTGCTACCTCCCAACTTACATTTATGAAAGCCTTAATGCCGTAGCTGCTGTTCATTTCTGTGGGTTCACGTTAGGAACTCTTCACTCCCAATTGCAGTCTCCAGGGAGTGGCAGTTTCTCATCATTCCCTCTCCACATTACAGTCTGAAGCTTGCTATGGGTTTTCCTGGTGAAGCTGCAATTAGGACTAAGAGAAGAGCTGTGTGTGATTTATGTGAAAAGTAAGTTAAAGGCTTACAGTAATGAGGGGCATAGAGGAAGGCAGATGTTCTAGGAACTCACTTTGATAGTCCTAAAGTGAAATTAAAGCATCAGTGCTAACAAAGTCTAACTTTCTCTTGTAAACTCACCAACTGGGAAAGCAGTAACTTTGGGTTAGAATGGCTTAGAAAGGAAAACAGAAACTGACAAGAACGAGATTGCTCTTATGCCTCTCCTTTTCTCTATTTGGATAGACTTTCACTTGTCCCTCTGCCAGAGTCAAGTATTTCTGAGAGGCACTTTCCAAAGATCTTCCCTCCTGTTATAAATGGGTTGAAGCCATTTGCAGTTCTGCTGAGTTACTTGTTAAAAGTTAACAACAGCTGGGGGTTTGTGTATGTTCAGACCATGGAAGGTGGTGTAGCAATGGGTGCAATATTGATCCAGACACTCTAGATGGTGCAAGGGAGGCCACTCATGCTAAGAGTGGAACCTTCTAGACCGTTTCTGGACTGATCCACCAAAGGAATGATGTCACCACCATCCAGCGAGAGCCAACCAGAGGAGACCCCTGGAAAACGAGCCAATCAGGGTTGGAACAATTGGACCAATCAGCCAGAGGATTCAAACAAACGCACCAATAGGAGAGCAGGGGCTCAGATATAAAAGTGGGCTGGGCGGTAGGTCGTGGTCTCCGTTTTGACGGAGCGCTGGAGTGAGAGCAGTTGGTTTCGCGATCGCCAGGAGCAACGAGACTAGCCCACTGCTTCTGTCCCTTGCTTGTTATTTTTAATAAAATGGTTTTGCTTTTCAACTCGGGAGTGAGTCATGTTTCTGCACCCCTCCTCCCCATCCTTGACACCTCCTACCCCAATTCTCAGGCCCTGCTGAGCAGTGCTTACATCTGAGTGGATACAGAAATAAGAAGCATGTATGCATCTGCTTTTCTCCGACAAAAAAAAAAGTCAAATGCCACAAGTCCACAGTCCTGCTTTGAAGTGTAACTTGAATTCTAGGACAAACACTGCTTCCGGGCTGCAGTGACCCGGAGAAGGGCCTGGGGAAAACGTATTCTTCCCGCCGTTACCATGCCGGGATTGCTAGCAGTTGCTAGCTGTCCTTCCCTCCACTTTTTGCTGTAGCCTCTCTCTTATGTCGCCAACACATCCCTAGACGGAAAATCGTAATGGGGAGCAATGCTTGGACCGCTTCACACTCCCAAACTGAGGCCAACTGTTGCACCGGGCCGTGCTCTGCGGGACCGTGGCACAACAGAAGGGTTTGTTTGGCCCGGCTGCCCGGTGTGCAGGCCACGCTGCCGGCTCCGTTCGCCCTCTGGGCGGGCGCGGGCGCGGTTCCCCCGCAGCCCCGCTAACGTTACCGGGCTCAGCGCGTTCGCGGTGGCACCCCCGGCGGCTCTGCCCGAGCCCAGGCTCGCACACACGAGGGGGGGCTCCGCTCCCCGCCCGGCACCGAGCGGCAGCTCCCGGCTGCCCGGCCCGAGGCCGCGGTGATGCCCGGGGGGCGCCCGGTGCA
>VZRZ01004061.1:1181500-1242874 GCA_013398175.1 Climacteris rufus | reverse complement strand
TGAGTAGGGGCTGGCGGCGGCACGGGTACGGGGCGGTGCTGCCGGGGAGCGGCTGCGGAGCGCGGCCGGGGAGCGGGGGCGGCTGCATGGCGGCTGGGTCAGCCTCCCCCTGGGGCGCCCTCCGCCAGGGTCTCTCGCGGGGCCGGGGGAGGAGAGGCCGGTGTGGGCCCGGCGCCTTCCCCTCGTCCCGAGCGCTCTCCATCTCTCCTTCCCTCTTCCTTCTCCTCTCCTTCTTCCCGCTCCGCAGCTGCCGCTCGTTTGGGAGAGGCGAAGATTCGTAAAGGCGATTCCAGGCGGTTTTCTTTTTTCTTTTTTCCCTCTTTTTTTTTCTCTTTTTGACCCAGAGGGCAACTCTGCTGCCGCGTTCCTTGCGTTAAAGTTTTTGGATGAGCTGGAAAAGTGCGTCTCCGTGGCATATAAATAGCTTTTCTCCAAGTGTCTGGGCGGCACTTTTTGGCGGCATCGTGCAGGGATGATTAAGTTGCTTTCCCAGTCTTGGAAATCAGCAACAGTGGCATTAATACTTGGACACGTCTTCCCTGTGTAAAGTCAGATCTTCCATCTATAAGGCAACATAACACTGAACTCTTTGTTTCAGAGCTGTTTTGAGGGCATGGCTTTATTTTGATTTTGGGTAGATGTGTATTTTGGATAACGGCATAAATTTTTGTTCCTAATTAGTGCAGCCTCTCCAGACCCTGAAACAAACTCAAAAATTTCCTCTGTTGTTTCTGTGAACATGGGAAATGCCTGTCGGTTCTCATGCAGACTTAAATAGTGAGTTTCCCCAAATCAAGCTCAGTGACTCAGGTTTTTGGACACTGAAACAGGCTAGAAACCTGTAACTAAGCAAGATTGTGAGACTGATTGAAGGTCTTAATTGGAAAAGCTCTCTGAGGATCACAGCTGCTCAGAAACTGCTCAAAGGATTTTTGCTGTCTTCTGAATTTAACCTAGGCTACGTGATTTTTTTCCTTGGCACGGGTCTGCCTGGAATAAAGATTGTTTGTTATTCATTTACTCCTGAACAGGAACATGTGCTTTTAAAAAGGATGTGGTATTTTACTGTCAGTCAAATTTTAGTTCAAACACTGGTGCACGTGCTGTTCATTGTTAATATTTATAAGGTGGTCACAGTAATGCAGTATTGCGGTTTTGTTTCACAAATAATAAGACATATTTATGTTGTTTTTATAAGCAACATCTTTTGTAAATATCAGACAAGTGTTATGTAGGACCTGGGACTACAGAACACATATGCGTCAACTAACTGCTTAATGGGGAAAGCACAGCAAAGTGAGTGAACTGCCAGACCATTTTATATCTGAAAGGACAGTCATGCTTAGCAGCAACATAGCAGATGTTCATGTTGCCTACAGACAAGAGTAGTAATTGTAGTAGTAGTAATTGTAGTAATTGTCTCATAAATTAAGACATTTTAAAGGTTTGTTAAAAATAGGTATGCCAAACTAAAATCTGTCTTAGCCAAGTGTCAAGACTTAGGCAAGAGTCTGAGCACTTTTTTGTGTTACTTAAAGTATTCTCCATGTGTACGGTTTCTACTACCAGTTTGTTAAAGAAACACAGCAGGAATAAGTTTATTTTTAAGCATCATGCCAGTAGTGGACTTCTTAAACAAAGAGACCAAACTTTGTGGCAGCAGTGACCCCTGGTTCCTGCAGTGGGATCACAACTGTGGTGGGTGTTGCTGCTGCTCTGCCTTGAACTGTCTTTTCAAATGTGCAATTCTGTAGGCTGATTTAGATTTCTGCCTATTATCAGTCCTATGAATTAATCATGTATTTTTGTATTCCCTTGGGTTTTACTGACTATCCTCCCATGTTTTCTCTGTCACTGCAACTCAAAACTTGTGAGAATGTTGTGCCTCCAGAAGAACCCATGGGATTAAGGGTTTATTGTGGAGTGGGTTTTCCACCCCCTTATTATGTGTGATTAGATTACCTTTCTAACCTTAAAACCTCAGTAATTAAATTTCAGACTTAGCAGATACTAAACATAACATCAAATCTTTCATAACGATCCATTTCACCTGATAGTGGCCAAAATGAATCCCTAGGGAACAGCATGTGGAAGGAGGTATAGTGAAACTTCTCCAGAGTACTCTCCCTGACAGGCATCCTGGAGACAAACTGAACTAATGGTGGTGTATTGGGAACGTTTGTGTTTGTCAAGTTGCTTCTGTAACCCATGTGAACTTCATGAGTTACAGCAGCAGTCTCCTGCTTACTTACTCCCAATTACTTCTTACTCTACTCATAAGCTTGCCTACAAAAGTCAGTCTTCATCCCTTAACTATAGACTGCCTACACTCTTGTTCCTCTTCTAGTTTTTTCTTTGTTCATTTTTATTTTCCTAGTTCACAGAGGGTTTTTTTCTGTGCATTAAAAGGAAGTGAGACCAAAACCTTATTCTGGAGTGTAGAACCCAGTTTTGATGGATGTGTTTATGTTATCACCACATAACCTTTTGCAGCAAATGTAACTAATGCACATTATTTTCCTCTTCTCCTTTAAGCAAAGCAAATCGGCTGTGAGATTGAAGGAGGACATGAAGAAGATAGCTGTGCTTCCACTGAACAAGCAGAGGGACACAACCTGTCCAAAGGTGTTTGGTGTGAGTCTCCTGGAGCTCCAGCAGCAGGGACTGAGCAAAAACGGAATCCCAATAGTTGTGTGGAATATAGTTGAGTACCTCACCCAGCATGGTAAGCTTAGTGGAGTCACTTTTGCTTTGTAGCATTCTTTATGTAAGATTCTTCAAAGGGAAGTATGTGTCTTTTTTTGTGGCACTAGCCACAGGTAAAGAGTATTACTACATATGGTTTGCTGCTTTTTTTTTTCTGCCTTGATGCTGAACTTACTTTTTAATAGGTTTGTAAAGGTATACTAGAGTGTTAAGTAGCAGCACACTTTCGTAAACAAGCTGTTCAATTTATAAATGGAATGTATTTCATTTGTGAAGGTTTGGGTCATCTTCTAGTTGCAAAACATTTGTCATTAACACCTTCTCTGTACAGAGATAGTCACGGGCACAGACACACATCCCATCAGAGAACATTACTGAAAAGGAACACACATTCTTAGAGGCCTTCAGATGGATTTCAGTTATTATTAATCCCCTCAAGGAAGTAGGTGTTCAATTCTTAGCTTCTCTTTGCATTCATTTAATGGGACTTTAGTTCCTGTTGTTGAAATAAATCTCCTTGCAGACACGTAGACCACCATTGGTGCTTAGGTGTATTCTGTGAAAAAGGTTTTGTGGTGGTAATTTCATCTTGTAAGAATCTGTGTTTAGTTTTACCATAAGGTTTTCCTTTTAGCTGCTCAGTAATGATAATCCCATTGCAGAGGCTTAGATTCCATGACTGTATCTTGGTAGATCCTCAGAAGCTGATAGATGCAAATACGGCCTGCAAATTAGCTTGCATTAAGGTACAGTGCAAACTTAAAACATGATTCTACCTTTACACAGCAGCATCATGCTTGATCTACTTCAATTTGCCTTAAGGTGGTCTGCTACAACACTGAAAGACAAAAAACGGAAAAAGATTTGCATTGGTTAGAGTTTAATCAAAACCAGAAGCTGACAAACACTCCTGACTGCAAGTTGTGGGCTGTGCTCTGTGTTCCATAAAAAGATCAGAATCCCACATGACTGTGTCTCAAATATGGACTAAACAAGCCAAGTTTTCTACTCTGCAGCAAGATTAGCTGGGCTTCTGAATGCCAAGTTGATTATCCGGCCCTGATAAAGATACAGTCAATTATTTTTCTCAAAAATGCAAGCAAGGTCTCAAAGATACCCTCTTAAATGGACAGTTCTTGAAATGGGTGTCGTGTCTGTGCAAGGTTTGTTTTATGAATGAATATTGAAGTTAACTGTGAAAGCATTTTTAGCAGAGATACACAGGCTGAGCTGACTGTTGGGCAGCTCCATCCTTAAGCTAAGTTTGCATTATGCTGCCTATTTCTGAATTTATAGGTGAAGCCAGGTTTCGCTATGCTGTATTTAGTAGTATCTGTATCTGATTACTGTTACCAGGAGGTTCTAGCCTCTCTTCATTTCCATAAATGAGTGAGGAAGAAAAAAAGAACTTTGATCTGTGTGGGCACTGTATCCTTTGCTCACCCAGTGCTGCAGAAACAAAAATCATTGAGATGAGGTGTTTTCTGCCCTCAAGATGGCAGCACAGCATGTTGTATAAGAATGCATCTCGTTGTGAATACAGGAATACAAACTCCTATCAGCAGTATCTCGTATTAGTGAAGTGAATTGTTTGAGAGCTTGTCCATTTTTTCACCTTACTAGAGCAGTTTGTCTTCTGGTCCAATCAAAGAGATTATTTTTCTCTACAAACTCAGCTGCCTCAGAAGTGATTTCCTGGACTGGAACCGTTCCATCAGATTACTGCTCCTTTGTTGCCCTGAGTTTTGCAGTTCTGATATTTTCATTCTTTTGTAACTGGCTCTCACACATTCTCTGTAAACATAGCCATGTTATTGTAACAGTAGCTTATTATTTACATTCCTTTCTCCTGGGCACAGAAGTTTGATGGACATTTCCTTTGACCAGTGTGATTGAGGGGTGGTGAAGCTGTTCCTCCAATCCACTATGATTTCTAAGACACATCTATAATAAAGTTGGGCGGGGTCCGCCCAGAGTTGTTCCTTTGCTCTCAGCAGGTGCCCAGGTCCTTCTTTCGTGTCGTTATTGCGACACTCCTTGATACCTGGTCTGAACTGATGAAAACTATATATATTTTGATCCTTTTAGTCTTACGCTTCTGAAGAAGAAAAAGCAGGTCAGTAGACAGTATTGGAAAAGGCAGAATTTTTGCATTGAAGGTATTCTAGAGAAAAATTGGTATACTGCGTTTAGTTTTAGGCTTTTCACAGAAGGTTTGAATCTTAACAAATGCCTAGAAGGTGGTGTTTGATGTAGTGTGATTTGTCTGGCTTCCTCTGTTGAAGCCTATTTCTTTCTACATCTCCTTCTCTGGTTATGGGATGTCTGGCCTGTAGTGATCTATTCCATTTCTTTTTCATTGTGAAATACTTTGGGCTTTGTGCTGTCTGAGATACATATTTGCTCATTGAGATTTCCTACTATCATAAAGTTGCAGAACTCATTGTGGAGTTACTGCTGCAATCAGCACATGTCCAGATGTTTTTGCCTCTTGATGGTCATGGGTAAGAACCTGTTACCCTGGAACATGAAGCTGGAAGTAGTCACAAGTGTGAGTCTGGCAGTCCTGCTTGTGGTAATGGGCTACTTGCAAATATGAAGCAAAAGAACTGTTTTGTAGAGTGTTTTGTAGGATCCTTTTCTGTTGAAATGTGCCAATGGAAAATGTGGCTGTCTCAGTTGGTTTCTCTGTGGTGTGAGATTACAGCAAAGCCCTTGAGTTTTGTGGGTTCTCAAAAGAGAATCTGGGCCTCAGGATCTTGTCATTAGTATTTGTTATTTATCTTAATCCAACTACCTGAGTAGAGACGACAAAATAATATTTTTCTGTATTGTGGTGTATGAATTGCCCTCCTTTGTATTACTACATGTGTGTTACTCAAAGTAGAATATCTGTTTCATGGTTTCACTGGGGTGTGGTAGTTCAGGTCAATCTTACATCAATATTTAATTACAGGTATGACACAGGAAGGTCTCTTCAGGGTGAACGGCAGCATGAAGATGGTAGAGCAGCTGCGCCTGCAGTATGAGCGTGGAGAAGAGGTGGAACTTGTTAAAGATGGTGATGTGTACTCAGCAGCCAGTCTGCTGAAACTATTTTTGAGAGAGTTGCCAGATGGGATTATCACCTCTGCCTTACACCCCAGGTTCATTCAGCTTTACCAGGGTAAGTGAGAGGTAAAATCTCCATCCTTCAATGCACTTTGTTTCTGGATAATTGGTTTCTTAATTTACCTACTTTGTTGCTCGTTTCTTTTGACTTTAGCTCTTACCTGCTTGCAGATGTGCAATTCTGTTACAAGAGGCAGAAAAATGCCTGTTACGTATTTAGTAAAGTCTGGACTGTTTATGATTTTCTAATCCAGTTATATCTGTTTGATAAAACTGAAAAGATCAGCTGGTTTCTTAGAGTAAGCTTGTAGACAGTAACTGCAGTCTCCTTAGAACACAGGTTTGCTTCTGTTTGCCAGGGTGGTTTCTGGCAGTTTCATTGTGAAGGACTCTGAAAAGTTAGGACTTCATCTGCTACTCAAACTGGGCCAAAAGCAAACATTGCCAAAACTTCTGCTTCTCACTAGGTAATGTGATTGTCCATCAAAAAAAAGGAGCCAGTTTGTAGGTAACAGCAGACTTTATCTTTTATTCCCTGTCATAGCACACAACCTGAAAGATTTTTTTTGTTTTCTTTTCATGACCCCTCATCTGCCTTGAAGTGGTGGATCAGCCATAGAAAAGAACACCACTTCTGCTGTGCAAAGTTAAAAATCATTTGACAGAGTTGTGCAAGTTTCAAGCTGACTTGTCTGTAGCTAACAATCTCTGGTGGTGTTAGGTAGAGTAAGTGGTGGTTGGCCCTGTTCCTTGATTGTGTGGGTCAGTGACAGTTCATCTCTCTTGCTGCAGGCAGCAGACACTTCTTCTTTATGTTTTCCTAAGAAGCTGCAGAGTGAGTGGGTAAAGTTATGAAAGATTTGTCTGCTTTACTGTTAAGAGCACCTGCCATGCATGATGCAGAGGGGGAACATGCTCTCTGACATGCATCCCTAGTGGAAGATGGCACAAAGTTCTCACACTCCTGCCCTTCTGCTTTTCTTACCTTGAGTGGAGAGGAAGTTTAGATGTTTCCTGTACGAAGGAGAACACTACCATGTGTTTTATTTCATTTTTTGGTATTTACCGAGTGTTGATGGTACGCTAGAGAAGAGCTTTCTGCTTTACCTTGAGTGCAGACATTTCAGCTGTAATAAGGTTGTATGTGGGCTGTGTAAATTACCTTGCTTATTTAGTGAAGTTGTCTGGGGCACAAGGATAGGGTTCAGGAAGTGTTTTGTGGAAAGGTGCTATTGTTTTAGAAAGTCCCCTTTTTCTCGTCATTGCTGTGCTTGCTTTGGGGTCTTTTAGATTTCACCAGGTCTGATTCACAACCTGTATTTAATAATGTTCTTCCTCATAAATCACAGTTTACGTGTAAATTTAGTGTAAGTCACACCTTTGCTGGTCTATCTCTCTGTCCCCACAAACGTCATATTGGTGTATTGCACCAGGAAGTACTGATGTACTTTGTGAACAGTGCTGTTTGTGGTGCTTGTGGAAAGTTTAAATTGTTTCATCTTCCCACAGGAAAGGCAAAATCTCCCCAGTACTTTCTAGGGAAATGAGACGGATATCCTTACTTAGCAGATTTACTCACCAAACTTTCTGGTTTCCAAAAAAAGTTACTGGTGTAACCTATGAACTCAGTTCTGCAAACGTCCATCCAGCTGTGACATGTCTTCATAGCTAAGTTTGCCTGTATTGCACAATAAGATCCAGTTTAGTCCCATTATAATTTTGATTAGGGGGAAAAAAAAAAATCTTACTTGAAAAATGCCAGTTGGCTGTTAGGGGAAGGGGAAGGCTTTCGTGAAGTATGAAGACGACTTGAAGGTTTTTTCATGGCCTAGAAAATACACCATAAATGAGTAGTTATGAAAGGCACTGATGACTTTCATCGTGTTCAGATTAGTTTAAGTAGTAGGTGGGCATTTGCTTGCTGTTAAATGATCAACCAGCTGTGCAGGATTGCAGGAGTTATCTGCTCACTTATCTAAGTATGTGCAAGGGTATTGGTTGCAAAATGGTACCAAGAGAGTGCATGTTTGGGTGTTCTTTTTGTAAACTGTGAAGAGATAGGTCAAATTATTTCTGAGCCAAGAGGTTATTAAAAAATAACTTTGAATCTGAAGCCACTTTGCTGCATGTCTACAGTGTAGGCAAATACAAGTTCTGTTAAAACCTCTGTATTCCCTTCTGTTGAAACTTTGCATGGGAAATGTTTTTTTAGGAGTATGTTAGATTTTGCTCCGTATATTTTTAGGGATTGTTATCAGCATTTTTTAAGGCAGTTAAGATCTTGGCCTGAGAAGAACACGTAGTTACTTTACTATACAAATGGTTAGAGAGTGATTCTTCTAGTTAAAAATAGCTGGACTAAAAAGTACAAATTTTACCTGTTGCTGTAATCGTTTACAATTTCAGCTATAAAATTTGTTACCAAATCAAAGAGAAATAATCTACCCTTTTATGAAAGAGAGAACGTGTCCCATTGGTGTTCAGGAAGTCCACGCAGCTGGTTTGGTGTTGCTGTCTGCAGCCTGTGCAGTGTCATGTGAAACAGAACTCTGCGTGCTGCCCTCAAATCCTAAAGCGTTGCTGTTTATATAAATATTCAGTGTAATGCCGAGACTATGCAGTTCCATAAAACATCACATAGTGTATTGTAAAGGCATGTCCTGACATTCTCTCTCTGCCCTTGGAGAAGGACAGTGGCAGTGGGAGCTGAGAAGGGCCTCCCTCTGTAAATGATGTTAGTTGGATATGTGTGTAGCAAGTGCAAGCCAGGGACACACTGATAGTGATCTTGGTGTTGACTGGTCTCCTCAGCGCTGAAAAAAATAGGAAGGCTGCTCCTTGCAGGGAGTCTGGGGGTAAAAAATGCCCATCACATTCTCTTTCGTGACTGGGGCTTCATTGCAGAGCAGAGCTGTGCCTGCCCATGGGAAATAGGCTGTACTTAGAGAAACCTCAACCAGAAGAAATCAGCAGCTCCCATACAGCAATCCCTGCCTGAGCTTGTTTATTCCCTTTGGCTTTTCATTCCTTATCTTCTGTATCGAGATCACTGACTCTTAAGACATTTGTACGTACAGCTCTTACCCCTTTAACAGGTCACTTGCTTTCATGAAGACAGGCTGCTATTGTACTTTTCCTTTTTAGCATACAGAAAGCTTTTCCCTCCTGTAAATTTCTCTTCTGTTGTTGTCGTTTCATTCCCTCCTCCAGGGGAGGTACAATGAAATGTGGACCCTGTCTTCCTTTGGTACTCAGCCTGATTAAGGTTAATGTTATTTCGTCACTCTGGCTTCTTGACGTTATTCCATCCTCTAGAATTTTTATTTTTCAGTGGGCAGCAGCTAGATGTGAGTTCTATTTCACATACCTCCTCCTCACAACCTGCCATGGCTGGCATAGTTTTGTCTGATGACTGTGAACAGCCTTGCTGGTTTCAGGGAGAGGGATGGGAAGCAGTGGAAGTGAAGGAGCAGCTCCCTTCCAGATCAAGAGGTCAGTTCACAGAACACTCAGCAGCCAGCAGCTGTTTGAGTTACATGAACAAGCAGAACCAAAAATACAGCTTGTGTTGAGGGATTTTAGAGGTTAAATTTCATTCTGAACAGTGACTGTGAAAATGAATAGATGAGAGCTGACCTTTTAACCATGGTAACTGCAGCAGTGCACCAAATCAGATTCATTAGATATCTGTTGTTCTTCAAGCTCTTGTGACATGATTTTAACCTTATCCTTTGGCTTTTATTCTCATTTGAGTGTTATTGGGGCTAGTTCCAAACTACAGAAATAACTTCTGTTTTCCACATGCAGATGATGTTTGTTATGCACAAAAACTCTTGGAACTGGATTTTTTATGCAGATGACACTCAGCAGAGTTGCAAAAGAAATGAGAGTGCTCTTCCTCCAATATGTTGGAATGAGGCATAAATACAACACTGCAAAGTGTTGTAATGATAGAGTGAGGTGTCTCAAGTTGGATTGTGGTGACAGCCTTCTTCTACTGAGGACTTACAACATTTGTGCTACTGATGGCAATAAGGTGTGATTTTTTTTTTCCCTCTGGGGCAGGATAGTGCCTAAAGCAGATTTGTTTCTTGGCAGAGAGAGACTGGAGTCCCACTTCTCATAGATTGCAGAGGTGGAAAGAAATGCTTGAATTCCTGCAACAGCCTAGTGGGTACTGCCATGTACAACCTGCTGACTCTGTGCCAAAGCTTAACTTCCTAGGGCGCATTGATAGCTGCTGACAGATTCAAGCTTTTCTGTCTGCCCTTCAGTATGGCAGTGTGCAAGGCAGCTGGAAGCTATGCAGATGTGGTAGCATGACACTGAGCAGAAGCCTCTCTTCCTCACCCTGCAGCACAGTTAATTGGCTAGGGCATGGCACTGTGATAATGTGGTTTCATTGGAGTTATTTGGGGTCAGACCATTTGAGACATGAGCAAAACACCTGTTTGCAGGCATCCATACCTTTAGTGATGTTCAGGCAGCATGTTCCATGGGGGAAGGAGTAACGTGAAGAGAGATGAACTGAAGAATCAGATGTGTCTGTAGCATGTCAGAGACACTCAGTATGATCAGAAATAGCATGAACTCTTGGAAAATATGTCCCTTTTGTTGTGAGCTGTGAGCTGAAATTAAATGAGACTGAAAACACCCTCACAAATGTGTCTGTACCTCCTACACTGTTGAGACTCCTGTTTCTAGTTAATTAACATTTTTGGAGAGACTGCCTGTCCTTTTCAGTTGCCTCCTTAACTTGTTCTGCAGTAGTGAGTCTCTAGTTCAGCTTTGAGGTGCCAACTGGCCCTGCTGGCTTCCTTGGTCCTTGGCCTGTGTCACTCTGTGTTCTGTGTCTTCCTGCTGCAGAGCCTAGACATGGCCTGAGGTTGCTGGTTTTGTTCCCTTCCTCAGCTCAATCCATGCTATTTCGTTCCTTGTTTCAAGCCCTTCCTGGCTGCACAACTAGCTAGACTTCTCTTGCAGACCTCTCCTGAGATGCTCTCTATTGCACATGACTTTTAGAAGGCTCCCAAAATCAAAAAGTGAATGTCTTTGCCTTGAGAGCACCTTCCTCTTAGCCTTCATTTTTATTTTCCTCCATTCCCCTTCCCTATGCTGTATTGGGCCAAATTTTCAAAAGAGCTGGATGTGCTATGCTTGAAAATTGTGAGTAGCATAAACCACTCTGGTGCTTTAGTGTTTTTCTGATGGTCAGTACCAGCTGAGTAAACCTTAGTGATTGACTTTGAAACAAACTGAAAAGGAGGAGCAATGCTTCAAAGAATTGGTTGTTATTATGACTCAAGACTGGTTTTGCTCTCTAAAAAGTTGAAAAGCTGTTATAATTGAAGAAATGTGGTCATGGATAGCAAAGGAACACTTGTCCTTAAAAGTGTGCAAAGTGCATGGAATACCATGTATGCCACTGTCTAGATTCACCACAGATTGTAACAGAAATTCTTAAAAATAAAACTGAAATGCATGAAATGTCAGCAGCAGAATCAACAAATCAGTTAAGATTTTTTTATTGTTTTGGAAGATAAATTGGGTTCCTTCCCTTGTTTTTTCACCGGAGAAGGAGGAGAGAGAGGAAAACCCTATTTTCTTTCTGCCATTTCACGAGAACAAGGAATTTGATGGTTCAATAAATGGGGTTTGCTGCCTCATGTTGCTCAGTGTCTCTGTGTCCTTAAATTAGGGTAATTTCTCAAGATCTTATGGTGTTCAGAAATGAGCAAAGGTTTGGCTATGCCCAATTGGTTTGGCTGTGATGGTGATTCACACCACACAATCCATCATGGTTAATGAACATCCTACCCACCAAACACAACCAAGGCCACGAGCCCAATAGCTGTGTTTGTTGTCAGAGTACAAACCTGTGTTCACAATGTTCTGTGCTGGTTATTATTAGATGCAAAGATCCCTTCCTTCTAGTTTGGAAGGGATGGAAATTCCTTCAGGAAATGAAAAAGTACCCATCAATCTAAAGCCCCAGAGGGAGACTCAGAGAGGCCATTAGTTATCAAGGGCATTCCCTAATTAGATGGTGGGGTGATGGTGATGGAACAGGTGCATTTTTTCTGAGAGAGGGCTTCGGCTTTCCTTATCCTAACTGCAGGCAATTTGTAGTAGAAAGTGCTCTGTGCTAGTTGCTTTGTTATCTAAAGAAAAGTATATTAGGAAGTTAATTTTAATGTTCTGGCTATATGGAAATTAGTTGGGTTTTGTTTTTCTTTAAGCTTCATAAAAAGCTGATTAATAATCAAGTCAGAGACTGTACATCCACTTGGATCAGTGTAAATAAAAATGCACTGAAATTCCTTATTGTTATTCCATTTAATACAGTCTTCAGAAGCATCCTGAAATTTTGCTGCAGAAATAAAATAATAAATCAGATTTCTTGTGGTTGCCAAAGATTGCTAGTAGCAAAGTCATGATTGTTTTTTACTGTCTATAGCTCTAAAAATTTTTTTTGGAAGAAATGCTTGTGATAAGCAAGCAAATAAGATTTTTTTCCTCATCTGCTTCCTGCATATTTGATACTTGACTTTTCTGAAGGAGCTGATTTCTTAGCTGTACAAGAAAAAGATATAATCGATCAGTTGGTTGAAATGTTTGATCCTGTAATTTGACTGGCATTTCAAACTTTGGTCTGCTGTGATGAATCAATTCATACTAAGTCTGTGGTACCTAAACAGATACATAAAAGTGAGTTTACCATGCGTATAAAACTTAAAAAGGCTTCTCTCACCATGTATAGTATTATTTATGTCAGGTAAGGCAGGAACCGTAAACTTGGAAGCAGATGAAGTTCCCTCAAGTTTCAGCTGTATGAAGTGCTAAGTATGTGTATAAAAAACTAATTTTTTTCCCATACTGTTTGCGGGATAAATCCTGTTTATTAGCCACAAAAAATGTCTGATTGTAAAACAGAAATAATATTACAGCTTCATGGTTAAGTTCCCAGGAGTCACTTCCATATATTTTTATACAAACTGCTAATTTTTGCAGCTAACCTCTTTTCAAAGCACTCTACTCCTGGAATGCTGTTCAGTCCAGTCCTGGAATATTTCTGGGAAATGAGAAGTAAAAACAAAGATGAAGCTTCTGAAGTGTTTATACATACATTAAACTGTGGTCAGAGTTTTTTTGTTTTCCCCTCCTTTTTTTCCTCTCCAAAAAACATGGAGCAAATGTTCTTTTTTACTGTAACACAAGTCATGAGATGCTTTTCTTCCAGTCTTCTCTCCATGCTGGTAGGAAGGCATACAGTAGGGCAGCAAGTATTTGCTCAGCTGTTTCAGGTGCAGCTTGTTCTATTACATCATCTTGACAGAAAGTCTTGAAGACTGAGCAAGGTTTGGTTTTGATGTAATGCTGGGTGAATCTCCTTGCTAAGGATCAAAACATCCTCTGAATGCAAAAATACCTTGTTACCCTAAGCATGGGGAAGATATCTGTATTCTCAGAGTAAGCCAGCAGCTTCTTTGGGACAAGGCAGCCTGTTCCAAAGAACACAGGAGTTTGCCATTTAGCATGATCTCACCTTGGCTGTGTGGAATAAAAACATCCATCCAAACACTAGAACTGTTTTCAAACCTTAGAGTACATCTCTAAAGAAAAAGCACTTATGTCACAACAGTCCTACAGCATTAGCACCAGCAACACATAAGGCTGATTAAATAAAGAAAAAAGTACTAGAAATGCACAGATGGCCTCATGTTAATGGACACTGCTTTTAATTAGATCAGTGAGGAAAACCTTTAGGGCCTGAGGTCTTCTGTCTGAAAATGCTGTTGCAAAGTCTTTGGTGTTTTTATGCTTATGTGAAAGTTTTGGTGACGTTTCATTTTTGTGAAGAGTAGAAATTAATATTTCCAAGTATTAACAAATGCTTTTTTGGTATAAAGGGAAAGCAATACTGAATTGTTTTCAATATTTGCTTTAATTAACATGGAATCCCAAGATTTTGGTGGGTACAAATCACTTTTTGGAAGGTGTTTTTGGTACTGAGGAGGGGAGCAAAGAATTTTGCATGTGAGTTCAATTCCAGCAGCAGAACACAATTAACCAGAGGCTGTGTGTGAGACCAAGCTTGTGTTCACCACCAGAGCCTGTATAAACACAACATCTGTGAAGTTCATGCAGCTTTTGCTTTAAAACTTGGGTGTTAGTTCAGTATGGGAAAGTCTTATCCATACTTACATTCTAGAAGATTGTACAGTATAACAAGGCTACTCTCTAGCCATGTTTTGGCTCATTTTGGAATGTGGCAGTGCCCTGAACAGTCTTTGCAAGACTGCTTGGTTGAGATTTAGCAGATTTGTCACCATCAGAAGGTGTTGTAATACTGTTATTCTAACGCTGTGTATTTCAGGAGACTCCTTGTTTTACCATTCTTGTGTCGCAATAAGGACACGAAAAGAAGGAGACGGACACCTGCTAAGAGAGCAACCAACAGCTGCGTCCGATGTGGGGCTGGACTTTATTCTATCTGTGTCTTAGAAACCACAGTGGATTGGAGGGGACAGCTCACCACCCCTCAATCACACTGGTCAAAGGAAATGTCCATCAAACTTCTGTGCCCAGGAGAAAGGAATGTAAATAATAACCTACCGTTACAAAAACATGGTCATGTTTACAGGGAATGTGTGAGAAACAGATACAGAAGAATGAAAACATCAGAACTGCAAAACTCAGGGCAACATTCTTGTTTTCTGATTTTTGAAAGTTTTCAAGAGAAGGGAAACTTAATAGTATGAGAAGTGTTTGGGAAGTAGGGATGACATCCAGAAAAAGCATGGAACTCAGAGATCTGGTAGAGAGGGAGTTAAAGGAGATTTAGCTGTGCCAGGTGGGGATAAACATGCTCTAAAGCTCTTAGCTGACTTTTAGTAAGTTCTGAATCGGCTTAGGAAAAAGGTTACAGAGTAAAGGTAAGCATGAAATGGTGCCAGTGGTGGCCAGGGTGAGCCTCAGGAGAAAGATGTATGTTCCCTGAGGAAAACTGAGGAGTTGTGTGTCTCTGAGCAGAAGCAGGAGTGAATTTTAGTTCCCGCTGCTTGCTCACCCATGTAAGTAAATCGGCAACAATGAACAAAACCGTATACATATGTTTTTTCTTCTCTTGTTTTTCCTAGACTCTAGAAACGATGTGCAGAAGGAAGGTTACTTGAAAGAACTCCTTAAAGAGCTGCCTGATGCTCATTACTGCCTGCTAAAGTACCTGTGCCAGTTCCTGATAAAGGTTGCTGAACATCATGTAGAGAACAGAATGAATCTCTGCAACCTTGCCACTGTATTTGGACCAAACTGCTTCCAGTAAGTTGGGTTTTTTATTTTTCCCTGTGTGCTGGCAGATGGCCAGAAATGAAGGTCAGAACCCTAATTTGTCAGGATGATCAAATGAAGGCAGTGACTGGGGTTCCATTTCAGACTGTAGTGCTAAAGCTGGTTTTGAGCCAAATGGGAGTGGAGTTGGTCTCCCATTTTCTCTTGCTGTTTTGCTGAACTGTTGATCAGTTTTGTA
This sequence comes from Climacteris rufus, assembly GCA_013398175.1. NCBI lineage: Eukaryota > Metazoa > Chordata > Aves > Passeriformes > Climacteridae > Climacteris > Climacteris rufus. The sequence continues at coordinate 1,227,528 of VZRZ01004061.1, read as the reverse complement.
TTGCTGCATTAGTAGCAGAACAGAGGTATAACAATGAAAGGCCTTCAAACTGTCTAAGTGCAAGAAGGCTTGTTCACACACAGGTTTCTTCCTTTGCCATCAGTTAATGTGAATGCTTCTCTGGAGAAGGCTTTGGCAAAGGATACCTGACGGAAAAGGACTCCAATGTAGCACCCAGGTGCTAAATAATTTCTAGAGATGGATACTGCATGCTGTCTGCGTGTTTGACCTTGTGGTCTGGTGTCTGTCCTCAGATGCCTGTGATTCTGGGCTCTCTTGTCCTGGTGTATTCCAGGACCTGCTCTGAAGCTTGGTGAGGACGTGTTTTACGTGCTAGTGGAGCTTGCAGCAGTAGCAAGAATAGTTATTTCCAGGTGCAAGAACACACTCGAGTGAGAAGGTTTCTGTTGAGTCACTGCTGTGATGCAGTGCAGTGTTGGCACCTTCACCTCTGCAATGAACCCACTGGCTGGCATCCAAGATCTAAGACATGGGAGACACATAGGGATTTAGTTCAGTTCATCAGTCTTGAAAGATGTGTGATATCACCAAGAAGAGACAAATGAGTGCCTTCTATCGATGCTGGATTTGTATTGACCTTCGTAAAATTTTGTTCTGTAGTAATACTGAGTTGCCTAGTAAGAGTTAGTCTCATGAGGCAGTAAATCTAAACTATCTCGCTGAGCTTCCTCTAGGAAAGAAGTGGGTTTCTTTAAAGTGAGAAAACAGAAACTAGGTTCCTGTAATTTACTGAGACAGTCCCACATACCTAGGCTAAGTGCTGCCTGCTGTCTTTCTAAGGAGCGTATCTTCTTCCATTGATGAGGGAGAGCACACAGAAATGAGACACTTAAAGTAAAGCTTATCCTAGTGACTACATGACTGCCTTATCTTCAGGTGTTGCTGGTGGATGATGAAGGTGAATTTCAGGATTAAAGCATTTGCTGTGTTACTACAAAAAAATAAAGTATATTTTGAAATTAGTTGTTTTCCTCTCCAAAAGAAGGGATATTCAAAAGACGGTAGTATATGTGGAAATGCATGAATATGGGAATTACTGGAAGCACAATACTGCAAATTTCTGACAAGGAAAAGCAAAACCATTTTTTAAACTTGCATTTATATGGGCAGTTTGGGAATTTCTGTCTAAATGTATTAGTAGAGTTAAGAACAAATAAAATAAATCAGAAGAATTTGAGTTCTATGGCTAAATCTCAGTGGCGCAAGCTCCCAAGTGGCTATGAGAATAACTTTTAATTTACTCATCACTTCTTTCAAGACAGTTTAAAAATTAGCTCTGCATGTTTTTTTAGTGTAGAATGCAGAGAGTTGCAGTTTGGAACTGCAATTGGAGTTCCTAGTATGAAACCAAAGCATATGTCTTAAAAGCTGTACAGTTGTTGCCGCAACTGGTCTCTGCTCCTAAGATGGCATGGAAAAGATACAACAGTTTTTGTAAGGTATGAGGATGGAATGGCCTCATTCCATTGCAGAAGACTGAGAAAGGCAGAGTTCACTGGAGGTGAACTGTGGGCTCATGTGGCTGTATATGAGTGTAACCAGCCCAACAGATGTGACACGTTGAAATAAATGCTCCTGTGGCAGAGAGGCAGCGAAAGCAAGGCTTGACGTTTAACAAATCTGTTTTTTAAAGACCCAAATAGGTCAGAATTATGGATGTAGATTTTTATTTACACTCAGTTTCACCATCTGGTAATTCAGCTGTATGTTTCATCAGATCTTGATCTTTTTAAGGCAGTTCAGGATTGTGGTCCAGACTCAAAGATTGTGAGGAACAGTTCAAATGCCCTTTCCTCCTGTGTTAAAGGATGCAGTTGTATACTGCTGGAACTGTCGCCATCTGTGCCAACAAATATTTGATTGGGGGAGGAAAGAACTTGGATGACTGTTTTTAGGTGTTGGGCTTAGCCAGGTGGTTGGCCAAGCATCCAGAGAGAGATCCTCAGAACACAATTCAGAGCCCCACAGTAAGGCTGCCTGAAGCTGCTTGGCAAGGGCTGTCTCTATGGCTGCAGGCAGCCCATGGGATGGTGGCTGCAGAAATTAAATATTGGCAGGAGCTGAAGCAAACGCTCCTCTAGCTATGTGTTGTTTGTTCAGAGCAGTGTATAGGGGGTTTCTCCATGACAAGGAAAGAAGGCTCAGCATCCAACTTGTCAGCAATTACACTGCTGAAGCAGGAAGAGCTGAGATTTTTCTGTCAGAAATTCACACTCATGTCTAAAATTAATGTTGGAGTCTGTGTAGTTAATGCACAGTGTCACAGAAGATAAAGCCCATCTGCTGATAGTGAAGGATTTCTTTTGGCAGGGTGTTTTTAGCGACATTTTATCTACTTAAGCATAGTATCTCCTACTCCAAAACCAAAGTTGTTTAAGGGTTGAATAAATCTTGCTGTTTGGCCTCTTTCCAGATGTTTAGACTTCATTTTAATTATCTTAATCTCATTCTGTTTTTCTATATCGTGTCCTCTGTCCTCATCTCCTAAACTTTCAACCCTTATTGCTTTTATCTTATCTGCTACTTTTCCTGCTTCCTTACTTGCTGTTTGACAAACTGCACTGGTGCTTTTCTAAGGAAAGGCTGTCTTGTGCTTTCTGTATTTCTAATGAATAGAAGAAGGGAAAAAATGGCTATTTGCATTCCTTGTAAAAATGGCTATCTCCATTCCTTGTAACGAAGTCTGATGTAAGATAAAAGAATATGTAAAGGGCAAGGTCAAACAGCTCAAAAAAAGATTTGAGATTTGGTTCACTGTTTTCTCCCAACTTGAATTGTTCAGATTTATTGTGATGGAAGACTAAGGTCAAGTATATAGAGAAGTACAGCCCTTGAGGAACAACGAAGGAACATAAATAGTTGTCTTTTCTGTCCCTGGGCTAATCTGTGTAGAGTGTTAACACTTGCAGTGTGGTTACTCTTGGAGGAAGTTATTGTCCATTGACCTGAATTTCAGCTCCTGTAGAGACATAGCTTTAGCTATGGCCTGCTGTGTGGTCTCTGCTCAGCTCTCACAGCTTGTGCAGAAAAGCTCAGTTGGGTTTTCTCTGCTCCTCTCTGTTCTCGTGGAGCTGGATATCACAGGAGCTGCTGCACTCATCCTGTCCTTTGGTTGGGATGGTAAGACGTGAGGTCTACCAGTTAGGGTAAGCAGGGAATCCATTTGCACCCAATTTTTGCAACTCTCTCTCAAATAGTGGTGTGTGTGTGGCCTCCATCATTCAAGCTCTCATTAACTTGGTTGTCTTTCATTCCAACAGAGATGAGGCATGTTGTGAGGGATTGCTCCATCCCCCTGAAAGTGGCTGGCAAATCTAGAATGCTGGAGTTAGATGCAGTTATTTATGTATCATGAATACGTACCAGAGTTACCTGGAGGGTAACAAGAAAACATTAGGTATAGAGAAAAGGTACAACATCTTTAGAGATAGAGAAAATGGTAGACTGGCTGTAGCTATTTTCAGAGATGCTGAATTTGAAAGAATTAAAATCTGATCTGAAGTTATGCATGAATGTTTTACCTTGGTTTCTAACAGCCTTGGAGCCTACACAGACTGGGTATTGGAAACTGAAGTGAAAGCAGAGGGGCTGAAGTGGAACTCCTCAGTGGATAATACTGGCTTTTGAAACATTATATGGATGGACTTTGTTCTCAGTCAGTGCAGTCCCAATCCTACACCAGTCTTAAAAACAAATGTAGATCCAGGATCAGGGGCAAATTGAGTACTGAAAATTGTTGTTTAAAAATTCATTATTGCAAATTGGAGCATACAGCCATAACCTTTTTTACTGGGTTCATATAGATTTTAAATACTGCGTTTTCCAGCAGAGTAAAAGACTTTTGCTTAAGTATTCAGTATGCTGAAGCCTATAATGACAGTTTAAAGCATCAAGCATAATATAGGAAGGCCATAAATGTTCTCATACATAATCATATTAAATAGTCATGAATATTTGAGCTCAGCAATACAGCTCAAATACAGTCACAAGGAGTGTTTTTGAAGAGTCTCTGCTTTGAAATGTTTGGATATGAGAGCAATTCACTTTGCAAGGGGGTGTCAGGCTATGGACTGCCCTTTGTCCCCCTTTGTGTAGGTTGCACTGTCTAAGATGCCTACTATTACTGTAATTTCAGGATGAAAAATGGAGCTTTTGCTGAAGGAAAAGATTTTGCATATAAATACAGCCTGTCAGTAAAGTCTTCATGGAGGTATCACTCTTTGTGTTACCTGCATTTTGCATTTTGTTATTTTTTATTCATTAGTATTATTCATTATATGTTGTTGTTGTATTATTATTGTTATTATTATTCATTAATTATTTATTATTTTGCAAGTAATGCCAATGGAGTGGAATTACCGAGCTGATTTAGGCTGATAACCGTGATGCTAGAGAAAATAATCTGGAGCAGATTTTAGCAGGCAGGCAGGTACATGCCCTAGAATTGACTCTCCAGGACTGACTCTCAGGATTCTACAGTACCTCAGGTGCTAAAACGCTTCTGCAAAATATCAGTGGTTGTATCTGTCATTCCATTTCACCCAGACTGGTGAGATGGAAGCCTATAAATGATGCAGAGCACGTAAACGCGTTGTACAGACTGAGATGAATACCTCTCTCGAGTGAGTGTTGCTGTATCTTTAGCTACTTACTAAACCCTGATGTTGCAGCAGAGTCTGCAGACATGAGTATGTGCCTGTTTTCAGCTGCACCAGTCTGTGGACCATTGTGTTAGGACAAATCCCTTTCATCAGCTGACGTGCAGGGATGAGTTATGGCCACGAGGTCACATCTGTTACAGACACAGTAACATCTGCCTAGAGGCACAGAACAGGCTGCCTCAGGTTGTGACCTCTATAAATTACTGCAACTCTGCTCTCAAAATATCCAGTTGTGCTTGTGGAGGGACTCATGGGCATCTGAGGTACTAAGGAAAATGTTTTGCCAGGACTGGAGAAACAAAAACCCATGTAGTGTTCCCTGTCCCTTCATTTCTGGCAGGATTCCCTGGGAGAATTGTAAGGTGACTTTGTAGTGCTTCTCTACAAAAGGTACTATACAAGCAGCAAAAGTAGTTTATAGAGCATATAGCCCTCAGGGATTGTAAATTAGGATTACAGTGCTGTCATTCCATACGAGATACTTCTGCAGAGCCACTTAGGGAAATGGTAATGTGCATCCTTCATCTCAGACAGGGTGGGGTCAAACACTGTTGGGAATTCATAATGAGTCGATCCTTTCACGTGGAAATCTCTGGCTCTTAGTTGTGACAGGGAGCTGTCAGCAGTTGCTGCCTGGGGAAATCAGTTCAGTGATCTCAGTTCAGCTCATTATAGACAGATCACTACATCCCAAGTCCTCCTGGCCACTTGAATCAAGTTTCCCAGGTGTGGTGGATGGTGACAGAGTCTTGTAGTGATGCCTGTCTCATGCCAGGTGCAGTCATGTTTGTGCGTTACTGCACTGCTCTCTGTAGAATCTGAAGATTCACTGTTTCCTAAGCCCACTCTGCATTTAGCCTGTTACAGCTTGTTCATAGAGACCCTGAGGTAAACTCATTTAACTAATGCATGAAATGTAAGTAATTCTTTCACAGTGAGTTCATCTGACCTCAGGTCACTTCAGTTCTGAGCAAAAGTTGTGACACAGAGCCTTGATGTGGTTTAACCCATTTGAGACTAGCTTTCCTGAGTGTCCCGATGGAAGGAGACATGCACCTGGTATGGAAGAACCCAAAGAGCATGTGGGCATGGGGTCTGCATGGACACGAGCTGCATGGAGCTGCACTGAGTGGGCCAGCCATGCTTGTAGGACTTTGTGCAGCAGTGTGAAATACTGCTGGGTATCAGATTTTGAAATGAAGAGCTAGCAACCTGATCCTACTACCAAGTCATGTTTTAGCTTTGAGAACTAGCTTTTTCTGCTTTAAAATGACTTCACCAGTAATTTCAGTCTTTCATATCCTGCAAAATTTTTGGTGCTAATGCACCTTTGCCCTGCTTAACTGAGATTCTATGAATGCTGGTCGCTCATTTAGACAAGGCACATTTTTTCCAAATACTTAATGTGGAGCCACTGCTTTGCACACAGATCATTCAGAGCATCCCTCTGGGAAGGGCACGGTGTCCAGGGAATCTAGGGGAGGGGACACTAGAGAATTTGCTCCTGCTCTATCTGTGCTATGTATCTGTCCATGACTTTGCAAGCTACTGTGATAATTCAGTGTGAGTTTTCCAGCTCAACTCTCAAAGATAGACCTGAACTTATCAACAGTTTTTCTTCCAGAAATAAGCACAGAAATGGCAGGTTTGTGCCACCCTTCTGGTGTTTCTGGTAGTGGAACTGATGCTTCTAGTGCTGCTACTAAAGTAATTCATACATATGTAGCTATAAGGGCATCAAGTTCCACTGTTGAGGACTTTGTAACTGGAGTAAATTGTGTGTCTAACTCTCAAAGCGACACAGTTGTACTGCCTAATTAACATGAAAATAAATATAAGGGAACCATGATTATGAACACAGTTTTACTGTGATGTTTTAACAAGATCTTCACAAAAGGTCGTGAAAAATTTCCAAGGAGTAGGGTATGCATCAGGAAAGTGGAAGTGTGAGAGAATATTTTCTCACAGATCTGGGTTTTTCCAGTCAGTTGAAGTGACATTTGTAGATGTCATGACTTTTCAGACTAAGAAGAGTTGAAGTAAAATGCTGGGTTTTTTTACACACATTTTCAGAAAAGTCTAGTTAACTAGTAGATCATGCAGTGTGGCAACAGATGGAGTTTACTTTGTATAAATAGGCAGGGTGGTGCGTGCTCATAATATAAACTTATCTTCAGCTCAGCATGTATTTGTTGCAAGGAAAATGTCACCATGGAGAGCTCAAAGCATATAATAGTCCTTACCATGATGGAAGTGTAATAACAGCAATTATAGGAGAGATGAATTAGAAACTTTGTTAAATATGCCTGTTTACATGGCAGAGAGGTGGGAATGAATAAAATATGTTACATTGCCGTTAAAATAAATCAATTCATGGTCCTTGCTTAGTTACTTTCAGAGAGCAGTGTTAAAGAAGACTAAAGCCATGAGCTTTAGCTTTGTGTTCTGCATGTGTATCTCACCATACTCATACAGAATTGTTCAGAATAAGATGTTGGCCTTTTCATAGGATTGATTTAATAAAGTTTACTGACAATGTAAGAAGGGGAAGGGAGGACAAGAAAGCCATGGAATTGTGCAGAAATCAAATACTGTTTGTGTGCTTTGTGGGAACTTTATAGACTGGACAATTTTTCAGCCAGGTACAGTTTTTTCGTGTTAGCTGTTGCCAGTAGGAAAGCATTTGCTGTGGTTCCCAGCAGATGTGGTTTAGGTGCAGGTTCTGCTCTCTGTAACTTTATTTTGACTTGCACAGGCTCTATTACATTATCAGTCCTTTTCCTAGGAATGAGTTCATAGGGGTGCCATTATTTAAGTAGTACTTTGTTTTGGAGAAACAAATCAGGAAGTTAACAGTGAGGATTTGCCTGAACTAGCAGGCAAGCAGGCTTTGCACCGTGCCAACTCTGGAGCACATCATGTAGCATGGGAAGAGGGGTTGGCTTCAATCAGGATAACTGCGTGGGCCTGCTGCATACATACACTTTCTTCACTTTCTTACTAAGTTTTAGTGAACATGTGACATTCTTTTAAAGTGAATTGGCCTGAATATACGTGCATATCCATGAACAGAATTTTTCCCATTTGTTCCTTATTTATTGTGAGGCCAGGTTCCACACTAATGAAATCTATCAGCTGAGACTGGCCCATTTTACAGTTGGCCATGTTCTACAGTGTAAAATAATTTACACTTTTAAAATTCAGGTCCTGCTACTCTGACGTGTAAAATGTTGAAGTGATAGCAATAAAGACTCTCTTCTGTAGTTTACAAAGATGTCTTCTGCTGAAGGGAGTTCATCTCCCTGTTGACACATAGATGTATAGCAGACAATAAAATATTAAGAAGGATCAGTAGGCCCTACAAAAAAGCACTTTTTGATGGCAAATTTCTGGGAGCATCTGCTTTCAGAGACTATCTGTTGAAGTGCACATCTGGCCCCAATAAACTACAGTTACAGTTTTATGATAGCTAGTTATTTGTAAATTTTAGTTTGCTGTTTGTAGTAAAAAATGGTTTACTTTCAAGTTACATGCCTGTAAAATAGCTCAGATGGCATTTGTTTAACTTTTGGGGGATTGGGTTATGTTTTCCTCTCATAAAACCACTAGTTGTCCTCAGCCAAAAAGTACTTGAAACTTTTTTTTCTTTCTGGTTTTGGCTCCTCTGCTTCTTTTTAAATCTTCCCTGTGTTTCATTACTTCTGATCTGCAGCCTCTGCCACTTTATAAGGTCCTTAGGAAATTCACATCCATGCAGACGTTTTGTGGCTTATGGAGAGGACTGTGTGTCTGCTGGAAATACTGTACAATAGGAAACACTGAGTGATTGGAGAAGAGGATTCTTCCGAGAACATACTTTTGCATTGAAACAGAATTTAAGTCAGTTTGGCACCAATAAAATTGTCACATAAAATGGGCAGAAACCTTACATTCCAGCAGATGATCATTAGATGCTTCAATGAATTGTTGTGCTCTGTTGTAAGTAAATTGCATTTTTTACTACACTAGAGAGTTGTGTGAAACACATAAGGAAGGCAAAGGAACACAGACTGGAATACAATGCTTCTTCCAAATCAGTATCTTGCCTTTTCCTTTCTGTCTGCCTTTAAGGTTTGTGGCAAGCAATTCCTGGCTGCAAAGGGGCCTGTTTCAAGAGAGAAAGGATAGCAGCAGGCAGGTATTCCCTCAGAAAATGGAGCTTAGGAACCACTTTTTGTATGAATATTTTAGGCTCTTCTGCAAAAGGCAGCCTCTGTCTCCATGTTTTAAAAAGCCGTTTGAGTTGTGAGCCTACTTTGAAAAGAAAGAAATGATAACTCAAAAATTAGATTAGAATTGGGTTGCATGTCACGAAACCCAACTTACAGCTAAGTTGGTGGTACCCCATTTGGTGGCTGTCTCAAATCCCTATCTAGATTCTGTGGAGAGGGTAGTTTGGGCAACAGGTATGGTATTTAATATTGATAAGAAAAATAGTAAACAAACTGTGATAGTTGTTACCAACATAGACACAGTCCTCCTTTCCAAGACAAAGTTTCCTGTGCCTTCTATCCAGCCTGTATCCACAATGTAATGTTACAGAAGCCCTGCCCAGGACTTTTTTGTTTGTTGAGTCCCTGTAACACTCTGCTTTTTTGTCTGTCCAATTCTAGTGTGCCCCCTGGATTCGAAGGTATAAAAGAACAGGAGATCTGCAACAAGATAATGGCAAAAATGCTGGAAAATTACAATACCTTGTTTGAATTAGAAGGCTTGAAGAAGGATGAAGAAAAGCCTGTGTGTGAAGAGCTAGCAAAAATAATTTTGGTAAAAGTGAGTATCTGTAATATTTCATTTTCTTACAGCAAATCAATAACTCAGTCTTATTGCAGGCTTTAATTCAGAAATCTTTTAAATAAGTGGAAGGCAGGCACTCGTAATAATGTGCTGCATTATTGATTGGTATGCAGTTTACACACTGATTCTGCTGACAGGCTGATTTTTAATCTGGAAAGTTCATTCTATTAAACATCTTATTCTTTGTTGGATACACACTGTTATTTATGCAGGAAATATATTCACTAAAATGTAAATGTTTTTAAATGAGGTGGCAGAATAATTCTAGGAAGTGTTCAGGGTTTCTGACATGGTGATCATTTATGGTGTACTTCAGTGATGATGAACTTTGGTGTTCTAGGGGACAGTAGGAGGTCTCTAGCGTTTGCCACGATGAAGTTTGCCTGTCTCAGACATGGGCCTGAGCTTAAAAGTCCTGTGTTCTGACTCAGAACAGCCATTTCTGAGTGCACTTGAAGAGAAGCATTAAATAACAGTTGCTATTGGAAGAAAGTACTTTGGAGCTCTTAAAGAAAAGTGATATAGTAGTATACCTTTGGTAAGAAGAGGGCATGTGTGTAACATCAAAGAATTCTTAAATTCAGAAATTGACAAGTGGGGCAGCCAAAAGTGGTCTGGCTTGTGCTGTCTTTACCACAGAAAGCAACCTCAAGTCTGTGCAGGAAGTGGTCATGACGATGGTTTGCAGTTGCCTCATTTCTTTTTGTGTGTTAGTTGTGCAGATAATTACTCTCTTACTGGGTGTGAGAGTTGGGAGGGTTCTTGAGTTTGGGAGGGTTGAACTACATGCCTCTCTTGGAATGGTTTTACCCACCGATAAAGTCACTTTAGCCTTCACTGGCTGGAATAGAAATTGTCAGAAAATAAGTTATGAAAATACAGCATCTTTGACCTTGACAGAGCAGGAAGTTTGGTGTGAAGGCCGGTTTTGCCATTCCAATTAAATCAGCTGATAACATCTCTGCCTTTGTGCTGTATCATAGGAGTCTGATGAGTTGGGCCCAGCTGCCTTCAGAAGGATTGCTGGTTTTCTTATGTGGTGAATCAGTGTGGAAGTATTTAGCTGTATTTAGTTGTCTTTTAGCTGTTACTAATACTCAGCTAAAATGCTTCTGTGAAAGGAGATAGAGTGACTGGTAGCCTTCCAATGCCATAGTAACTCTGGGTAATGGAAATGGACTGCCTGGACAACGATGATGATGTTTAGTTGCTGATGGTCACTTCAGCAACAAAACCAGGTAAAGAATATATTTCTAAAATGAGCCCAGAAGAAAAGCTTCAGATATTCCTCCTTCTCCTTTAAGCCTCAGCCAGTTGCAAAAGTCAAGATAGTCTTTCACTTCTAAGGACTCAGTAGTAATTGGGAATGCACAAAGGTGGAGATACGGGAAATTTCCTGTAGCTGTCCAGAGAGATGAGCTATCAAAATACATGGTGACATACAGAATTACTCCAAAAAACATGCTAAAAGATATAATTACTCAAGTGAGATGGTAAGTGTTGCCCAGCTCTTTGCCTCAGGAGACAGAGGATTGCCTGAGAGGAATGAGCCATGCCTAAATGCAAGGGCTCACATTGTGTTTGCATCTTTGGATCTTGTTGGTATTTTCCAAATTCTGCTGGCAGTCAGCTGTAGAAGTTTGACTTTGTTTGTTGCCCATCTAATTTGGGTGGGAAGTTTTCTAGTTTAGTCAAGGCAAATACTCATACACAAGAAATACAATGATCTAATTTCATGTAGCAAAGATACTAAGAAGGTTTTTTTTTTTTTATTTTGTCAGGTGGGTCTATAAAAGGATGCTTTATACCATTCTCCAAGGTTACATGTTTTCTGTCCTAGCAGATATCCCTTATCCTAGCCAATTTATATAATAGAGATGGTACACTTGAAGTGAAAACCAAGTGGTAATAATCAGATTCAGGAGAGAAAAATGATTGGCAGATTGCTAATGCATGAACCATTGCATACAGTAGAAGCCAGCTGATCTGTGTTGTAAAAGGACAAATGCCTCAGAGAATTATTTGGCCTGAGCTATGTCACGGTGTCCAGAAAACAGAAAGCTATTGGTAGGCAAAGTTATAGCTTCTGGAAAAGCCATTGATATATCTGCATGTAGCTGGATAGAAATTTGCAAAGTAATTCTTTTGAAAGCAATGAAAAATGTCGGCTGCTCTCACGTAAACTGAGGCCCTGTTGATTGTAAGGGTGCTGCATTCAAACATGAACCATGGTGACGGGGGTGTGGATGGCAAGGGAAGTGAAGAAACTGAGGACCTGCCCTTTACTGACCTCACCTGTATTTATTTAAATGGCTTTTTTAGCTTCTGTGTTGGGAACAGCAAGAGGGTGAGGAGAGATTTAGATGACCTCACGTACTTCCTTCTTTGGTATTCTGTCATCCCATCCCCCAAATCCCTCACTGTATTGCCAGCATTTCACCCTGAGTCACTACACTGCTACCTTTCCCATGGTTGCCTTCACTCTCACTCCTTCCTCACTTTTCCATGCTTATGTTTTTCTCTGAATTCCCACAGCCCTGTCCTACTATTCTTTCTCTACTTGAACCTGACAGCCCTTCATTTCCAGTCCAGAGAAAAGGCTGACAGTCTGTAGTGAAGTGCAAAAGCTCCAGCACTCTTGATACACAGCCTGCCATCACCTCCAGTCCCTCTGCACACATGCTGTAGCTCCTCCACAGACCTCAGGCAGGTGGAAGTATTATAATTAGAAATGAAGGGGCATGTTTATTTAGAAACATCTACATTTTTTTAAAAGTGCAATTTTAACAAAATACAAAATTTATCTTAGAGTATTTGCGTCAATGGGAAATTGAACTGTCAGGTTCCTGATGCCTTGCCTGAAAGGATTTCATTAGTTTCTCATTCCACCTAATAGAATGATATTCGGGTGATCATCCAGGGTGATGACCAGCAGGTGGAAGCATAACATGTACTTTCTTCAGAAAAAAATATGTATATTTGGAAATATACTGCATTATAGTAAAAGAATTATGGGGTTTGATTTTTTTTTTAAACTCTGAAAGAAGTTGGAGTTTGTTGGTGTTTACAGGTCTCATTTGCAGCTAGCTATTACTACAATCCTTAATCCAAGCTTCACTTTAATTTCCTAATACAGTGAAGAGTCTGTAGGAGTCTCAGTCTGTTGATCAATAGGCTCTGCTAGTTAGAGAGAAATGGGTGAATTGGGTTGAATGTTCTGATTAAATGTTTTCTCTATATTCAGGATCATAAATAGCTGTTTTTTATTGGGCAGTGTTGTGTGTAAACAGTTAATTTTCTGACTGTATATCTGCACTGTTGTGCATTTTCACATTATAAGTGTCAGGGTACTGTAATAAAACATAGTTTATATTTTGCTTTGGAACAGAATTCCTGGCATGAATCCGTATGATCCTGATAGATTTTTGTGGCACTAAATTGACTAATAACTCATGTAACGAAAGCTTAGTCAATCTTGAGTTGCAGTATTGCCAATTTTGTCATCTTCTTGAAGAAATAGGTTTACAAAACCTACAGTAACAACAGAAATAATAATTTTGAAGAAGGACCTTTCATTTATAAAGGTCTTAAATTGCTGGTTGAACTGCAGCTGTATATAGTCCTATGATGTATAGTTAGCCAGTGAGGTATTGCTACAACTGGAATGAATTGGGACCTTGGAATAACAGTGATTAGGCTTCTCTAATGATCAAAGATAGCCAGTGAAGAAGATTTTTATTTAGTTCAAGTGACAGGGGAAATTTGGGTAGACTCACTCTTGGGAGATGTCTGGAATTACTCCTTCCACTGGTCTCAGGTGAAACATGTCACCTTTAATGGCATGGTTTTTAGCTCAGTGTGGTCTTCAAATATGCAGTCTATTACCTAATCATGCAGGGATACAAGATTTTTTTTTCTATTGTTTTTTCACCTTGGCCCTCCAGTGCCTTCTTGACAGAGCACTTCTAGTTTTAAGAACCAGTCAGCTCAGAGCACGTAAATATTTGCACTGAACACAAGCACTGGCATTATGAGGATGTAATGCTGTTCCTGGTTTCATTACATATTTGGGACAGGAATGCAAAAGCCTTTTCCCTTTCCTCCCCTCCTGTGTGGTAGAATACATGGTGCTGTTCACCTGATGCAGAAGAGAAAGGAAGTACATTTAGAAAATTAATATAACATTAAATTTGAATTAGAAGTTGAACTTAAAAAGTCAAGTAAAATTATAAATGTACAATTGTATCATTGTGAGTATATTGTACTTGCATTTTGATGGCCTTTGAACAGCCAGATTTCAGTCCCTGAAGAGCTACAGAAATTGCTTTCTTGCTGTTTTTTTTGCAAAAACTAGTAGTTTCAAAACAGCTCTTTTATTTTAGATGCAGTTCCCTTCCTGCATTTTTATCCTGTTTGTTTCCAGCCTTCTAACCAAAGCTGCCACTTCAGTTGGGAGGATAAGTTGGCCAAGTAGTTCTTTGCACTTTAAATGGCAGCATGAGCACATGCACAGTGTTGTGCAACTCTGCTGTCAGATTTCTAACATGCAGGCAACCCCCTGCCTATAGCTGTAGGTGCTTGGTGTGTGCCAAGTGTGTGGTGCCCTGCCCACCCAGGCAAAACCCCTAATTCCTTTTTTTTTTTTTATGTCAAAGAGAGTGCTCCAGCTAACATTGGCAGCACTGTCTTGAAGTGGAATGCCTGCTTGATCATTGAACACTCTGAGCAGATCATTCAACCTGTGGTAGGATTTGAGCCTTTCATGCCTGAGGGAGAGGTATGATAGGTAAGAGTAACAAAGTTCTCCATCTTCTTGGCTTGACTGTGCTCCTTTTGCAGTCTGTTTTAAAGCTCCACCTCCACTGAAAGCCACAGTGATTTAGCTGATTTCCCAGATGAGCAAAGCTAGATCTTCACTCATAAATGCTTCTTTCCCTCCCTCAGCTGTAGCATGAGGTTCTAATCTTTTGGGAGGATCCAGGAGAGACTTCTGAGAACTCACCAACTCCATGATTGAGTGGGCTCCCTGTAAATAATTCCCTTTCCCTGTCACCTCAGGGTTATACACTCAGCAGACACAAGAGCAGCCCCTCATTTACGTCAGGAAAAAAGGCATCAGTTTCTAATCCGTGTTACACTGCCCTGGCTAAGCCTGCACGGTCTAGATAGTTTCCTTTATTCTTCTTTCATGTCTGGGACCATTTTAGCATCGTGTTAATGGTCGGCTTTCAGTACTGGATTAATTCTTTCCCCTCAGGAGACAGCAGCAACGGATCTTTGGAAATCTTTTCCGAAGATCTCAACAAGTATTTCCATTTTGTGCAGTGTCCCCTTATTTGGACAAGCCACACCAGTCTGCTCCTGCCTGGCCTAGGGAGCCCCCAAGAGTAGGAGGGATTCACAATAGAGATGTGAAGATGGATGGAAAGTACATGAGGAGAAGGAGCACCTGTGGAAGTCTGTCTCTGTTTTTTTGTTTAGTATTTCTTCAGCTAGAATTCACTTTGCAGTTGTCCATCAGTGAGCAGATGGGCATGTATATAGTAAGGGTATATAGTCATTCAGCTAGAATGACATTTTAAGATGTGAGCTGACAGGAAATGAGCAATATGAGATTTGTAGGGGAAAGTTTATAAGCCTCCAAACCCTTCACCTATAGCAGATTCAGTCTGCAGTGAGGAGGATGATTATGTTTAAGCTGTGATTCAGAAAGGCAAGTGAAAAAAACCCTGAACAATTCTTTGTGTAATTTTGAAATAGCTTTCCAGTGCTTCTAGCTCTGCTGGTTTTGACAACTCTGTATATGTATCATTAAAACAGAATGCTTCTGCTCTTGAAATTCACTAAAGCATTCATAAGATTATAAATCTCTCATTTGTGGTGTTACTAAATGTAGTCCTGAATATTTACACAAATATGCTCAAGCTAAACTCTATAAAGCAGTAAATTATTATGCTGATACTTCTTTAGCTGGAATTTCACCAGCATATTTTCATTTTAACACATTATGAGAATAAATTTGCCAAGATTTAGGACATACAAAGGTGCATAAAAAAATGTCTCTTTCTCTGCTGCTGTCCATACGTCTAGTATACTGTAAATACTAGTATATTTTGAATACAGTTGAAAAATTTTGCAGTTAAGGTGATTGCAAACTTTGCTTTTGTTCTCCCAGGATTTTTTTGAAACAAATGCTCATTGATATTATCATTGTGCCATGATAATACCACATAGCTAAAATGTAGAGAGAATAATATCTGTATGCATATGTATGTCCTGTTCTGTACTTGGACATGTTTTATTTGAAATGCATTTCATTCATTGTTATTGATTTAGGTTTATCTGGGATTTGTTGCTGTTGTTTTGTTTTGTTGTGGGGTTTTTGGTATGGGTTTGGTTGTTTTTTGGAGGAGTGTGACATTGTGATTTAGCACTTGGGAGCAGTCCATCTCAGTCAGTACAGCATCATCTTTCAGAAGGGAAGCATCAAAGTCAGCACCAAGAAACAAGGCACAGTAAAATCCGCATGTGAGCTTCTGCCGTAGCCAGCTGTTCCTGAGCATCCTTGCTGAACCCATAGGAGAAAAAGGAGGTTAGCAAGAGGGTGAAAATTTTTCAACTATGACAAATCTCTCAGTTCTTCGTGTTTAAATTCCTCAGTGTTTATTCTGCTTCTCATTAATTAGTCAGTCAGTTAATCAGGTTACACAAAATGATCATCATTATCCCCTCTATGTAAATCAGCAGTCAGTGCTGTCTTTGTGACAAGGACACACTGCAGACAGTCAGAACTGATCCAAAATGAGGAAGTGTAAGAGATTTTTCTGCCTATGGCATTTAATTCTTGCTGACCTCTGCCATTAGCTTCAACTGTAGTACTCCCAAGGTGGGAGCTTCAGGAGTCAGCACTAAATTAATTCTTTCCCCCATATTAAGAGCAGTGAAATGCTCATTGACTTCAGTGTAAGTCCTATGCATTTTTTAAAATCCCTGCTGTGAGTATTATGAAGATCACAGTTTGTCCAACAGGTGATTGGTACACCCTGCAGTGCCTGTGACATTTCTAGTGCCTTAAAACTTAGTGTCATAAACTGGGTTCAGGGCAGTCTAAGAGCAACAGGAGCATGTGATGTAAGGGACACAAGAGGCCAGATGCTGCTACTGTTGGAATATGTATGCTCCTGAAAATCTGATGTATCCAGTAGATCCCAGCAGCATTTGACTTTAATTGCCATCTCAGTTTCACTGTTAAAGAAAGGGATCTGTTCTCTGGGTGCTGAGAATCTTACACGAGTAACTAGAACAATATAGAGACACTTAGGACTCCCCAATTTACTACAGATCAGATATTTCTTTTGAAAGTAACATTGCTGAATTCCATGTGTAAAAAACTTTTTTCCATGTAAGTAGTTTGGTTTTTAGATCTGAAATGCAGGCCTGAGTTTAAGCAACTGTAATGTGAGATGCAGGTCTGGAGAGCCTGGACTTCTCCCGTATCTAGGTCCTGGCTTCCTTTTAGATCATACTTTTCCATTTATGAATAACAT
The DNA here is from genome assembly GCA_013398175.1 of Climacteris rufus. Lineage (NCBI taxonomy): Eukaryota > Metazoa > Chordata > Aves > Passeriformes > Climacteridae > Climacteris > Climacteris rufus. Next base: position 1,210,463 of record VZRZ01004061.1, on the reverse strand, counting down.
TACAGTAAATAGATAAATCAGATTCCAGATTCCTTTCAAAATTGAAAGGTAGAATAAAATGTTCGTCTGAACTGATGTGAGCTCTCTTGTTTCCTGAACACATCTGGGTGCACACACACACAGAGTTAGGTAGACCCAGCAAGAGGGAAGTTTACTTGTGCCACTTTGTAAATGTTTGATTTGGGTTTTTTTGATCATAAGTTCTGCTGCAGGCTTGTTTTTTGTACCTCAACCATGAGAAGCTGAGCTGTGTCACTGATTTATTGCATGACACCTTAACTCTGCCAGCTTATAGATGAAGGTTTGCTGGTTTTGGCTGGGGTAGTTAACTTTATTCAGAGTAGCTGGTATGGGGCTGTGTTTTGGTTTTGTGCTGGAAACAGTGTTGATAACACAGGGATGTTTCAGTTGCAAATTGTGGGCATGGGCATAGAAGATGAGTATTTTCCCTCAGTGAAGTCTTTGTAACCTTTTACAAATCCTGGAATTAATTTTGATCCTGGGATTACCAGTTTAACTTTTTGCAGCATTTCATAACCAGTCCTTCTGCATGGCTGGATACACATTTTTCTCTTTCTCCTAGAAAATCTGCATGCTCCACAGATGGAGTTGGTAGCACAGAAGTGTATCATGGAATTGTTACTATGTCTGTCATTTCCTTTTCCATATTGCAGTCCTCTCTAAAAATAATGGATTTCCACATCTCTCTCTTGCTTACGTATCACAGCTCGTGACCTTTGTATGTGTTTTACGGCAATGAGTGCAGTAGGTTAAGGTTGTACTCATGCAAACCAGAGTAGCCTTTAGCTGTTTAGTAAGAGATATGGTCTCAGGTAAAAGGTCATGTATATAAATAGTCTTGGGAGAAATGAAAAGGAAATGAAAGCTGAACTGAATAGGGTATTAGTTTTATATTGAAAAGCAGTGATGCATGTTTTTGCAAATAGTGAGATTTTACTTTTTATCACTTCTGTCTGAAACTGCTTTCCTGAGTTCTGATTATTCAATTCTAGTGTACATTATGGCAAGGCAGAACAGCAGATAGGGAGAAACTGACCCAGTATTTATATGCTAATAGGAACAAAGGCAAAAAACCTATATATAAATATTAGCTGTTCCAGTCTTTGTTACAGGTTTGTTTAGTATGCTTTACTGACTTTTTTCCCCTCCTTCTAACAATGATATTTTCATCACTTTCTGGGTACAAAATGGAAAGGATGCCTAATGCATTGTGAAGAGATTTTTTTCAGTTACTGTTCATGTTAAGTAATTTTCCATATTTTTCCTGAAGGTATCTGTGCCACTGAATGACAACTCTGTGAACAGATATCTGAATAAAAATCAGTTATTTCATCCAGTTAACATTCACGAAAATACCTGTGACCATGCAAATTAGAAAACACCTTTGAAGATCCCTGTGCCATTGGCCACACAATTTTAGTCTTAGAAATACAGATTATTTGATTCTTTGCCTGTCTTCTGAAGCCTTACTCAGCCATGAGCTATTTTGCATGGTTACAGAGGAGAAGAGATTCCATATTGTCTTCATTTCGTGAGTAAAAAGAAGAGCAGCTCTGCAACTGCTTTAGCACCCTCAGTAGCACTGCTGCATGTCACTGCGCTGTTGTGCTCCAGGGAATGTAGTACAGGGGATGGTGTATTTGCCACTCCAGCATCAAGTAAAGGGAGAGCCAGGAATTTAAATTCAGTTTCTTTTGCACTGCTCCATGCACAGCACTGTTGTAGCCTTGGGAAAATGTGCAGGTGTGACCCTGGTGACAGCTCTCTGAGGCAAAGGCGGCGCTGCACGGAAGGAAGGGAAACAAAATATTCCCTCCTCTGTGCTGTACAGCTGCTGACCCAGTAAAGAGTCAGCTGGTGCAGTCTGTCCCGATGCAGTCAGCTAATGCATCATTCCTGCACTCATTCGCAGCACAGAATTCCCTGAATAATCCTCTTAATGGTTGCTCATCATACATAAGAGTGGCTGTGCTGGCTCAGACTTAGGAGCTATCTAGCCCAGTGTCCTACTTCCAACACTGCCCATAAGCAGATGTCAAGAGAGGAGTAGGATAGGGCAGCAAGGTGTTTCCTCCATTTTTTCTACCAATTCATGACTATTCTCGGAGATTTTCCTGCTCTTGATATGGTTTGTATATTTAGTGATGTCCAGAGTAATTGTCTTGCATCTCTTTTGCACATGTGCAAGCTATTTGCTTCCAACATGTCATCTGGAAAAGTGTGCCACAGGTTGCTGCCTCTCACGTGAAGAACTGACTCCTTTTGTTTGTTATAAACATGGCTTTCACTAGTGTCATTTGAAGGTCACCTGATTTTCTTTTTCCCTTTTTTTCCCCTTTAAACTGAAGGAGGTAGTCCATCTTGTCTCCACTACCCATGATCCCTATAAACTACCGTGGTGGTTGGGTTTTTTCCTGATGAAAAATTACTACTGGTATTTGTAGCCCTAATCACTGCGCTGACAACAGTTTTTTCTGTCAAAGCCCCTCCACAGAGTCAGTGAGCAATCACATATAATAACTTTTCTCTTTTGGGGGCACAAGGCCAAATACTTTCAAGTAAATTGGATGACATTTTGATGAAGCCAGAGTGGCACATTTTTTATTGCAGAATGGACTCTGTCTCCTTGTTTCTGTAAAAAAACCTAATCTGTGCTTTAATTAAGAAAAAGTTTCACATTGATAAAGTTCAAGTTCATTTCAATTAAGGTGGCCTTGTATGTATTAACAGCTGAAAAATAGACCAGGTACTTTCTGTAAGCATTTAAAATTTGAACTGAGAATCCCACAGGCCAATTTCCTCTGATTATACAGTTTGTGAGACCAGAAACAGATTAATTACTGAATCAAGCAGGAAAGAGAGGATGAGCACAGCATTAATAATGAGATTGTTCCAAAGGTATCTTGGAATATCATATTATCAACAATAAGTTTATTGTTGTCCTTAAAATACAGGATGATGTATAACCATTGTTTTCAGTAGCTTTTTTTTCCTAATTCCTTCCTTAAGCAGTCATAATCAGATGCATTTAAAGTCTTGTGTTACAGTGTGATAGCATGCTGCAAATACAAAGGACTTTAAATTGACATCACAGTTCACTATCTCTGGGACTACAGTTGACTGAGACTGGAACGCAACAATTTTTATGCCCTTTCAACAGTTTGTTGAAAAGGATAAAAGCAAGGTAGTGTTCTGTTCAGTTTTAAACTTTCCATCCAAGGCAGATTACAGAGTAAGATGCAAGTATGCTGTATGAATCCCTCTTACTTATTAATGCCAATGGATAAAGGAATAGTACAGCTGATTATGACAGTGTGAAGTTAGAAAGGCCTGCAACTCACTAAATTTGCCACATTTGCAGATGTAGGAGATGACTTAAAAGTTTTGCTTTACGCTGATAGACTTTGGACTGGACTATGTGCCAATAAATATTGCCTGTCAAAGTTAGGAAATTAAAAGTTCTCTGGCATTCCCTGTGATCTTCTCAATTCTTTTGTGAAAATCATTAAAGAAACTTGGTTCAAAACCTGGGATTGACAGTGTCTTGTACAGATGCTGACTGTTACTTTGGCCCAAGTACTCTTGGTAGTAGAAAATTGCCCTTAGTAGCTGTGGTGAGGCCTTATGGTGGGACTTGTGTCATCATGAGCAGGTACTCTAGTTTGGGAAGGTTTGGGCGAGTATGAGATGGACAGCTGGTTGCGGGCAGCTATTGACAGTAAACAGGGCTTGGGTAGTTTTTCAGGTGTAAACAGTTAGGGTGATTGCTGAGCACACACAGTTGAACACAACAAAGTTTGTTTTGTATCCAAGATGCTGCACTAGAGATTGTTTTTTCTCCATGTGAGAATGGAAAGTATGCCTTTGCTAATAAACCTTACTCCATAGAACATTCTCTGGAGATCTGTAATGTTCTAGAAGAGTGACGTTCACATAGTACTTCTGCATGGAATACATGCTAGTCATTTGTGGCTCAAGATTCTTTTATGCCAGTTGTACAGTAGCCATGTCATTGGTTTTAGTGGAAATCAGCCTTTATAGCACAACAGATTTCATCCCACAGTCTCACAAGCAAGGCTAAAAATTAGTAAATAGAAATCTCAAAGAATTCTCAAGCTTAAGTGATTCAAAGATGCAGAGGAATGGATATAGGTAGTTATGTAATAATACTGCTTTTTAATGCAAGTACAGAGGTTGGTGTAATTGCATACTTCCTTAACAGAAGCACAGACAGACAAGTGCTCTTTAAGTCTTTGCAAGCGTGACCTGACTAAATTGTGTCATTTTTAGTACTCTTGTGTGGAATGTAAGTGCCTGACTTTAAATACTTGCGTTTGAAAATTCCAACTCAGGTTTATGGTTTGAATCCCAGTACCAGAGAGTGTTCTAAGACCAAGAGTCAGATTTCTGAAGATGTATAGTTATTTTATCATTGCTTGTAGAGTTAGGAATCAGTGTAACTGTAATCAAAAATATCTTAATTGACTTAATTTTTTTTGATCTGCAAGTTCACAGAATGTTTAGAAAAACAAAATATATTCCAAAATATGCTTAGTTACTGAAGTATTACATGTTATTGGAAATAAGCACATTTTCTTTCTTCTTTCTGAGTTTTAAAGGGTAACATCAAACAGACTGCCAGTTCTTCAGGAGCTAATATGCAGGAACAAAACACTGACATCAGCGGATTCTCGGCTTGAACTGTGTTTGAGATTCTGGTTTTGTTTGTTGTAAGTTTTCCAAGTAGCTTAGGAACTTAGGCAGCCTGAAAATGTGTCTCTTAGGCCTGCCTGGTACTTCCTAGTAGGTTTAGTCTTTCAGCTTGTATCTCTAGTGTTAATGGTGGTGAGTTCTTCCCCTTGTCTTAATTAACGTAAAGATGTGCTGTACAGTTAAAGAAAACAGCCAGTTTGAAGGAGGAGTGGTATGATCTTGTAGTAATGTTTGCCTTGTAAAAACTAGCATGAATTGAAGGACAATAGGGAAGGGGCAGGAGATTTGCAAGTGTTGGAATAAACTGTACATAAGGTCTTTTCTTAGAGAACCAGAAAAATATGTGTGCATTCTGCCCAGTGCAGTTAAGACCTCTTGCCAGAGCCTGCATTGAACAGACAGGTTAATGTTTAATAGGTTATTACCTAGTGCTGCTTGCTGTGTTCTCGGTATATGGATCTCCTGCTCCCTTGGAAGTATTATTTTGTGCAAATTAAATGCATTTCTATACTGAAACACAATCAATCTACATGTGCTGTTACAGGATCCATGATGGAGCAGTTAATAGCTATCAGAGGGTTTTCTGCTTTTAGTTTATGCACTTCTGTTCTCATTTTTCATCTCTGTTCAACATAATAAAAGCAACTATTGTACTGCATGATTCCTGAAATCCCTGGCTATTGTATGCTTATCTTTACAGTATTCAGTCAGTGGCAAACTTGGTTAACCTTCATTAACTGCAGGACTGTTGATTTCTAACTTTGGCTAGCAAGTGACAGGGGAATCTGATCTAGCACAGACATGATTCACTTGAGTCATTTGTCTGCGATGACTTGTACTTACCGTTGGTGATGTAGTTACAATGAAGATACGGTGCCATGAATTTGGGAGATAGAAAACACTATGAGATCACCTTGAAGATTCTGTTAACGTACAGAATGTATTTTTAACTCCTTTTCTAGTTCAGAGTGGAATGATCCAAGAACAGGATCCTTCCTGTCTTTTTTTTTGCTGGATTGTTACATGGTCTAGTGGAATTTCTAGTGGAGTCTCAGCTTATCTGTATTACCCTGTGTTGATTCAGAGGACCATAAAAATGAGCTTGGGCACGTTTAGTACCAGTTTATTGGTATGTCTGAGAGTGCTGTTTCACCTCTGTTCAAAATTCCTAAGGCCTGAACCTGCTTTTATTACAGAGTTTGTAAACAGCATTCTTTAGTGCTGAGAAGGAAAAGGGATTGAAGTTCCAGTGGATAGCTGGAGTCAGCCTTTACAGTCATCTTTTCAGTTGTTCAGGTTCCCTGGTTAATGAGTTGGCCATATGGTAGTGCAGGGCAGGAGAAATACAAAGGTAAAACTAATCTCTTTTCCTTGAAGGATCTGTCTGCACTTTATGGGATATAGCACAGTTCAGGCCAGTGCCAGCAGTGCCTTTTAGGCAGCAAATTCTTTCATTACTGCGTAATTCATTGTCATGCTGTGAACGGGAAAAGTACCATACATGGAGAAAGACAGGTTTCTCTGCAGCTTGTTTGAAACTTTCCAACCTACTTACATGGACTTCAGTGAAGCAGCTCTGAGTTTTGGCACAGCTACACATTCTTCTAATGAAGAAATCCTTTGGCAAACACTTACTTGTTTACACCTCAGTTAGCCAACAGGAAGGACAAAGGAATGTAATGAGTGCTGTACTGGTTTACCTTTGTTCTCTGGCTTCTGATGGGCTCATTAATGGCATAGGAGATAGTTACAGAGCATTTGCTTTAGGATTCCTTCACTGGAGGTGATACTTATTTTAATATACTGAAATATCAAAGCATGCCCATTGTAACTACAGTAACTTACCGTAATTTTTATTGCTCTCACTATTGTTCTGAATGGGCAGGTGAATGCAGACTTGAGCAGAAAGTCTGTCCTATGGGAAGCTGAGAGCAGGCATCGTCACCATAGCCAGCCTTCTAAGTTCATTCTTACATCTCTCCTCTGGCTGTGATCATCTGGCCATATTTGTGCTTCTTACTCTTGACACATCTTCTGCTAGGAGAAGTCAAAAGTGAATGAAAGGCAGAAGTTATTCCCAGAGAAGCAGTGTCCCAGCAGTGTATTCAGAACTCTAGGATTTAGATACAAATAACTTTTGGTATCTTTCTGGGGATACATTCAGGAGCTGGATTTTTATGATTCTCAAGAGGCCATAATGTCTGTTGCTGCACAGAAATGATAAGAAAATGGGCTGTGGTATCTCTCCAATGTGCAGTCATGCATGCTTGTTTTGCTTTTGAGTGTATTTTTATTTAGTCCAACAAGGAGTCCTGAACTTGCCTTTCACTGACATTCCTGTGACCCTGATCTGCAAAGTCTACATCGATCCCAGTCTTTCCTCTCTGCTTGGATAAAGCTCTGTTCACCTCAGTTCAGAACATTGCCTGCTCCAGGTTTCCTTTGGCAAGCAGATGCCAGGCCGCAGTCGGCGATCACCGGGAGCTGTTTGTATCTTCTGGCTCAAGGCCTGCACATCATGTTGCTTTTTGGCCTGCATCCTGTGCAGGCTGCACACTTGCAGCATTCTGACAAAGCTGCACAGGGGAGGAGGCTGAAGGGATTCCCTTAGGCAAATGTGCCTGACCTCCTACAGAAAAAGCGCCTGGAGGTGTTGCTGGTTCACTCCAATAACCTTCTGTTGTGTGTGTCCCAGGTTTGAAGATAATCTTACTATTGCTTTTATTTCTTGAATGTAAACATTTTTAGGACACAATAGCTTTGGATTCAGATTACATCTTTCTGGAGCGTAAAATTTTTATGTTTAGACTTCAGGAAAAATTTGGAATTTGCTCACTGAATCTGCTTTGACTGGTTTATAAGAGACATGATTTTAATCTTGAGAAAGTTTACTTTCAAAGTAAACAAACAAAATTATGGGATTCACAGCCAATGACAAGTAAACTACCTCTGGAGCTAGAAATGCCTTATCTGCATAGCTGTGCTTGAATTCGATAGGCTTTCTGAGAGCCTTTGATAGCTCCTTACCTCTAGAATAATACAGTGTTAAAGAAGCTTTTAAATGTGTGTTTACTTTCAAGCATTTAAGTAGTTCTGCTGTTCACTGTGGCTTTGGTCATATATGGAGGCTGTGGTGGTGTTTCTTGAACTCTGTCAGGTTGGTTCTGTGACCGCTTCCCTGGGGAGCCTGTTCCAGTGCCCGACCATCCTCTCAGTGAAGAACATTTTCCTGATACCCAACCTAAACCTCCCCTGACACAGCTTCAGGGGTCCTCTCACTTGTCACCACAGAGAAAAGATCAGTGTCTGCCCCTCCCCTTCCCCTCATGGGGAAGTTGTAGACTGCAATGAAGTCTCCCCTCAGTCCCCTCTTCTCCAGGCTGAACAGACCAAGTGACCTCAGCTGGCCCTTGTATGGCTTCCCCTCGAGGCCCTTCACCACCTTTGTTGCTCTCCTTTGGACGCTCTCTAACAGCTCAGTATCTTTCTTGCATTGTGGCACCCAAAACTGCACACAATATTCAAGGTGAGGCTGCCCCAGTGCACAGCAGAGCAGGACAATCCCCTCCCTTGCCTGACCAGCAGTGCTGTCCTTGATGCTCCCCAGGACACGGTTGGCCCTCCTGGCTGCCAGGGCACTGCTGGCTCATATCCAACTTGCCATCACCCAACACCCCCAGGTCCCTTTCTGCAGCACCCCTTTCCAGCATTTCATTCCCCAGTTTGCCTGTACATCCAGGGTTGTCCCATCCCGGGTGCGGAATCCAGCACTTTCCTTGTTGAACTTCATACATTTGGAGATTGCCCAGCCCTCTGATTTGTCAGGGTCTCTCTCTGGAACCTCTCTGTCTTTGAGGAAGTCATCAGCTCTTCCCAGTTTAGTCCTCTGCAAACTTACTTAGTATGCCTTAAAGTCCTGCATCCAAGCCATTCATGAAGCTGTTGAAGAGCACAGGGCTGAGGTGGAGCCCCACTAGTGCCAGGTCACCAGTCTGATGTCACCCCATTCACTGTAACCCTTTGTGCCCGACCCATGAGCCAGTTGCTCAGCCATCCCATGATGTGTTTATCCAGCTGTTATGAGCTGGACAGTTCATCCAGAAGGATCCTATGAGAGACAGTATTGAAAACTTCACTGAAATCCAAAATAATTCCTTTCATCAACTAGGTGGGTTATCTTGTCATAAAAGGAAATTAAGTTTGACAAGCAGGACTGGGATGTGGTTTAAAGGACAATAATACTCAGCTTTTTGAATCCAAAGAGTCTTGTTCTCATTAAGACACCTGAATTTACATAAAACATTAGAACTTCATTCAGCTTTAAAGCTTCATACACTTGAGGGTTGCATCAAATTTATAACTTTGATATCTGAGTAGAGCAGGGTACAGAGGAGGTGTTTTAGTCATCCAGTGCCTAAAAATACAAGTAGAGTAAGTGAAATCCAAATTGGGCAGTGGCAGCTGCACATATTGTAAGGATGGTTGCATTTATTGTGACTTTATGATTTCGATGTGGTGGTTAATCAAGGGAGGATTTCAGGTTTGGTTCTGAGTGTGGAAGAGAGTTGGTAACTGAATTATTTTGCAAATATGTGTTGACTCTGGAATGATTACAGAGCTATTGATCTTTGTCGCCCAGTGTCAGTAATTTAAGATGATGAGGCATCTTTAATTGGAGAAGAACTACACAACTGTACTATGCCTGTGTGGTTTAAAATCAGTATTGTAGGTAGTAGCTGAAGTGATGAATCAAGCTGAGTTTTAGTTACATTTTTACATTTTACTGCTTTCTGAATAGAATCTATGTTTCAGCATGTATTTGAGCCCAAGCCCATTTTAAGTAAAACAGCAGCCCTAGTAAAGGCAACTGTGCTAGGGGACACCACTTGTCACCAGTCTCGACTGGGACACTGAGCCCTTTACCGCTCCTCTCTGGATGCAACCATCCAGCCAACCCTCATCCACCAAACAGTCCATCCATCAAATCTATGTCTCTGTAATTTAGAGAGAAGGATGTGCGGGTGGAGACTGTGTCAAAGGCCTTGCAGAAGGCCAGACAGATGACATCTATAGTTCTTTCGTTACCTTTAGCTGTACTGTTAGGGAAAAAAATGCCAGCATAGTTCAGGTATGTTTGGATTATGTTGTTCTGCGGCCTCTCTGACATCTTTGTCCTTACTAGTGTAGTCCACATAGCATTCAAGCCATGACTTTGGCACTTACTTCCTCATACACACGAATTCTGTGCCATGGCCAGTAACATAATCAGACCCTCCTTTGGAGCACAGGAATAGAAAGTGAGAGAATAATATAAGAAGTGTGAGATTAATGTAACTAAAAAAATCTCACTGCAGATTTCTGCCTTTGAAAGCTCTTTGGGTGTGAAAGATACCTGGTACTCACAGCTGCAGGAGATTTTTCCCATCCGGATTCATCCCAGAAGTCCCTGACTGCAGTAAAATGGTGGTGGAACTGGTGTTGTTTGAGAACTGGCTGCACTGTGAAGTTTTGGACAACAGCACAAGTACAGCATAAATACTTGGTCTGTTCACTGAATGATGTAAAGGGATTTTGTGTCTCAGCAGGATTTTCCACTAGATTCTCTGGGTCAATTCAGGATGACCTAAACCCTCTGGCAAAAGTGTGTGTCTCCAAACAAGGCCTGGTATAATTCACTGTCACTGTCTTTACCCTTGAGTAAGTTTGGTAGAGAGCTTACAGTTCTGTGTATTAATGGAGTGAGCAGAATATATTTGTTTCAAGATATATCAGTGGTTAAATTCCAAGCATGGGTGACTTTGTCAGGTGGCTCCTTCTGTGATGGTTTGACTGGGCAGAACTGGTTGAATCAGGTTGGTTAGCTATCAGGCATGAGTTACAGCTGGCTAATGTTCTCCCTTTCTCAGTCCTTCATGAAGCAGAGGTAATGCTGATGAGTGAAAAGATTGACATTTAAGCTTTGTGCTGATAGCTAGCCAAATTGATACTAGAGTGAGAAAGAAACCAGCATTCCAAATTTCCATGCGTCACTCAGCCATGCCTGTGTTTTTGTAAAGAAATGTACCTTTTTCCATTCCATGGGATATTTGTATTGATTTTGGCAACCTGTAAGTTGGAAGAGCCCTAAGGTGACAAAATATGAAACCTTTCAAAAAGTAATATGGACCTCTTTGTTTTGGTGGACAACTCTTAGAATTCCGTTTGTGTATTAAGCAAGTTTTTGAGTGAGGTTTCTCTTGGCTGGAAGAGTACTATGTTCATACAGCATTAACATAATGTGCTATGTATGTTTTAAATACATTGTGGGTTTTTTGAGGAGCACCTTATAGGCATACCTTTTTTATGCTTTCAATTATGACATTTAAATATAAACTCACAGCTAGTTTCTTCCAAAAGATCTGCATTTAGACTTCCTTATTACTTAACTCCGATTGATATGACTTGTCCAGTTATTTACATGTTCATGCATAGCTTGATACTCAGAAAAGCAGGATGACCTGTGCTAAGGATTTGTGTCTTTAAAACATGTTGATTCATATGCACAGAGTTTTCCAGACTCATCTGTAGCAGGTCCTGTTCTTCAAGAACAGAGACAGATTAGTCACCATGCCACATCAGATCTTTAAAATATCTCATATTTATCTTTGATCTTTGAACCCAGGAACTTCTCATACTTCACAGGGAGATGAAACATCCCTATGATGCACATCAGTTACGGAGAATCTTGGTGGTGGTATTGTGTGGGATGATGCCACTTGACTGGCCAGCGTGTGCCTCCAGGTGAAAGGTTTTCTTGCGCTTTCTTCAACACCCATCATGATGTGTGTTTATACTGGTCATAAAACTGACTAGTCTCTATTACAACTGCAAACACAATTCCTTGGATCTGAACTTTGAGACAACGAAACTTGAAAGCCAAATGTAGGATGTATGGTGTAATATTTCCTTGTAGTTTTCTGTTCTTTGGCATTTTGATTATTCTTTCTTGGGCTTGTCCCTTTGATCCTCAGTAGCACCTGATGCCATTTTCCTTGTATTTAGCTGAGAATGAAAATGTGTTTTAAATTATAGAATAGCAGACTTCAGCAGAGCCCATGCTTTCAGCAGCCACAGCCTGTAGCTATACTGTAACAGCCCACAACATACCTGGTTCAGGCTGGGTCTGATCTTTGTCAAATACAATTTGACGTTTAGCTTCACCAGACAAAAAAACTTTCAGGAAACAGAAATCAAATTATTTTTTTCTTTCACCAAAGCATTACTATTCTCTAGGCTTGTCCTTGGATTTATTGGTGTCATCTTCCAAAGTGAAGCTTTTTATGTGTTTACAAAGATTTATAGATGTCTGTTTGTTTAGTGGTTAGATTTTGCCTGGAACCAACTGCTGCTTTGGCAGACGCCACACCACGTTAGGCATCTCAGGTCGTATGCTCATGAGCTGGGGTTGTTTACCCTGGAGAAAAGGAGGTTGAGTGGTGATGTGACTGCTCTCTCCACATACTTGAAAGGAGGTTGGAGCCATCTGGGGGTTGGTCTCTTCTTCAGTGAGTTAGTGCCTCCAGGCCCTGCTGCCTCCTGTTGTGATTCTCTCCTGTAACGCTGTCAATGTGTGACACAGATCCCAGTGTCCCCTCCTCCCCACAGATGTGCTTTTCCACTTTTAAATCACAGCACTGCTGCTGTTCTGTACCAGCTGAGAGGCACTGCCTGGTGTCCATGGGCTGTGTGCCCAGTTCCTGTGGTGCCAACAGCCAGAGACTGCTGCAGGTGATGGGCTAACAGAGTATTGCTGGAACCAGCAGTAGTCCAAAGGTGAGAGACTTCAGGCAAAATGCCTACTGACGTCAGTGAGGGCAGGATCTCACTCAGAGCAAGCAGGCCACAGGCTGAAACTGGGAAGCTCTCTCAGCCTATCTCTCTGATTTCCCTTTGCACTGAAAAAGGTTTTATTTTTCATTTTATTCTCTTCAAAGCTCAGTAGGGAGCAGCTTTCTGTCCCATGAAACTTTTCAACACACACAAAGCATTTGAAAACAACTGTGAGTGAAAGAAAGCACTAGAAACAGAACAAAATGAATTTTACTAAAAATCTTAGGGTAAGCCAACTTTAAAAAGGAGTTCAGAAATTCTGATTTACTGGCCAACAGATTTGTAACAACTACAGCTGGCAGCAGAACAGATAAACAGATGGATAATTAAAGTTATTAGGAAGCACCAGCATTATTTCTTTAGAGAAAAAATAGTTACAGAAGAGCCTCTGAACATGTGCTTAGGTATAGTCAGTGTAGTGGACTTGAATTTTCAGAAGGTTTTACTGGGGTTATCAAAGATTTCTAAAGAAGCAAAGATACCTTGTGATTGGAAGGAAAGGCTTTTTATAGATTAATAACTAGAAAGGAATAAAAAAGGTATGATTGGTTTATTGGTGGAGAGAGGCTTTCTGAGAAGTCGATAAGGATCTTCCTTGGAATCTCTGTTAATCAACCGCTTCCATAATGACCTAGAAAATACTGAATGTACTGATAATAGAAAATTATTCAAGGTAGGAAAAACTGAAAGCTGGCTACAAGGACTTTCAGAAGGCTTCTGATTTACTCTCTATTAGGTGAAAGAATGATTAGCTAAATTTCCATCACTATATGCTAACTATTTCCACAGATTATATAAATGTGTATACCGATGAGCTCCAAAATAGCTGTTTTTCAGGAAAGAGTTCTTAATACTACAGAAACGTCACAAAGCTTTCAGCTCAGTAAGCAATCATGAAAGCAAATGAAAAGTAAGATTTTTGTAAGAAGCCACCACTAAATCTACCTACATTTATAATGCCACTTGCAGTTCTGATGGCATTTTAGAAAGGATGTAGTAGAAAGTGAAAAGGTAAGAGAAAAGCAGGAAAAAGGATCAAACACATAAGCATGACTTCTGTAAAATGAGACTCTATAAACTCGAATTTTTCTGTGTGATCAGAGACCACTATTGGGGCAGTATAAAGAAAGTACCAAAGAATGGTGTGGGGAAGGTGGTTAAGAACAGTTACTGGCAAATTCTCATAGTTCAAAACCAAGGGAAAGATTATGTCACCATATCTAAAATAGAAGTACTTTTTTTTTCGATTTCATCATTGTGAAACTTCCAGCCAAAGGATCTTGCAAAGCCTAAAAACAGAAGTGAACACAAGAGAAAACTGAAGGTTTAGGTTCAATGTTTTCTGCTAAAATGAGGGGCAGACCTCTGAACTCGCTCTTCTTCTCCCCTGAGCGTGCTTAGGGCTCGTGTTGATATCAGTTGTCATTAAAAAGTGTGGGAAGGGGGTTGAGAAGAGGTATATATTGCTTTTACCATCTGTTTCTCCAGTTGTGTCAAGAATCAAGTTCAATGCAAACTTTTTTAGTTTGTCTTCTGTGATACATCAAGTAAGTGTCTATTTCACTTACCTTTCTTTTCTTAATTTCATTCTTGCTCCTGCTCTTTCAACAGACACACCTTTATATTTCTTTAAATAGTCTTTATCAAGCAGAATGTTTGATTCATATGTATTTTATATTACTCATTTGCACATTGTCGCATTCTTTGCTGTTTGTACACTGATACAGAATGTCTTTCAGTTACAGATTATCTGAAAAGGCTGCTCTGGCCTTTCTTGTTATACATTTTGATTTTCTCTCTTTGCTTCCATAGGTGACCAAATCCCCAATGGAACAATCCAACCAAACGTGCCTAGTGCCACAACCAGGCCAGTCGGATGGAATACCTCAAGTCAACCTCCGATTAACAGACAGTGGTTCATGTGGGAAGGAGATGGACTTAACAGATGAAATCTCCTTTGTTGACAATGACGTGTTTTTCTCCAGGTTAGTGTTCCTTTTTTCTGTTTGTCTCTTTGTTTGTTTTGTACCTGCACCTCCAGCTCTGGGCATTTTGAACATTGAATACAGCTTGCTGGGTTGCAAGGCAAATTAATGTGCCTCTTCCTGTTGAATCCACGCACTCCAAAGCCAGCTGTGTGCTTTGGTTTGCCTTTCCAACATAGAATTTCAAGCATATGAAGGTAGCATGCATGTGAAGGAGTGCAGGTGGACTGATGAGGCACTAGAAATTACATGAGCACAAGATGCAACTGAAACATAAGGTGTCTCTTTCAAGTAATCAAGTGATTTGATGTGCCCAGTGTAAAGCTTAACAGATAGCTGACTTTATTGTCACTCTCGAGTCCAAAAAGGAATGGACTTTTGAGGGGTTTTCTCTTTCTGGCAAAAGCGATGCTAGGATTATGTTCAGATGAGACAGAATAAAAGAATATATGTAGAATATCTATAAGTGTCTGTCTGAATGTATCTATGAGAGTTTCTTGGTTTAAAGCATCTATAAAAGTATCTTTCTAAAAGAGTATTTTGAGTTTTGATTGCTGGCAGGTTGGTAGTTAGATGAACAGGTAATGGGCAGTTTGCTGTCTTGTAAAGTCCTTCCCTGAACATCAGGCTGATCTGGGATCTTTTCTTTGTTCTCAGGATATTGAATTGAGTCTGTCATTCTCTCTCCTCTTGTGTCTAGTGCAGCATATGAGGGATTCAGGTTACTGTGGGAAATTGCAGTGTGCTACTGAAATATGGAATTGGCCTAATGTGGGAAATAGCACTATTTACATGTCATGAAACACAACACCACAGTGTCCCAGCATACCAACCAGGAACACAAAGCAGAAGCAGTGCTGCCAAACACGTAACTGAGTGACTTCACTGTGCAAGCAGGAGATGTGTGCTATTCTCAGCACTAGCACAGACAGACAGCCCTCAATTTACAAGACAAGTAAGGAAATTATGCACTAAGACCACATTTTAATTCATAGTGATGGTGGTGCAGCATAGATGTTGAATTCAGTTTCTAGCCCTTGGCAGGCATACATGATCTTTAACTTGTAGCTGTGTTAGCTGTATGTTTTACCTAAGCTTCCCCAAAAACTCCTGCAGCCAGAACACATCAAGTTTGTTTTTGTGGCTTCATTAATCCCACAGCTTTTGACTGAGCTGACTTAGAAAACAATTATCAGAGTAGGTCAGCTGGCAAAACTGAAAAGGCAATACAGTTCTAGCAGCTAGACAGGGCCAAGCAGGTGGGGCTGGGGCAGAAGTTCCAGCTTCTTGTGCTGGTATGCTGGAGCTTGGCAGAGAGTGTGCCCCTGCCTGTAGTGCCCTGCATGTTCTAAGACGTAAAGGGAAATGAAGTGCCCAATGTTGAAACAAGGAACTGCTGAGTTTTGTGTCTGGGAAGGTGTGTGTGACTGATGTACTTCATGAGGTACCCCAACAAACTTCCTTTCTTTTAGGAGAACACTCACCTACAATGTAATTATTTGCTGTAGGAATTAATGCCTTCCTGTCAATGTGCAATTGCTTACAAGAGTACTGTTGAAGTATGGGACAGTTGGGCCAATACTGGCATAATACAGCACAGGACATTAAGCACCAAATGAGATGTGTTTGTAATTAGGCAGAAGCTTTATCTTCATGCTCAGGCCTTGGGATGAAAGATTTCTGCATCTCTGATTTTATCTGGGAAATTAATTAACTGTAGAAATTAATTCTCTTGTAATCCCATTTCGTTCAAGAATGCCCTAGTTTTCTGTCCTGTGTCACACTTCTGTGCATATTTACCTAAATTGAGTTGAATATCTACACTGCTGTGTGCTTCTAGTACTTTTTTGTCAGTGATCTACTGCTGCTGGTGAAGGAGGAGTAGGTAGTGTTTTCTGTGTTCTACCCAGCTCCAGGATGACAGATTGCTGGGCAGGACGGGATGGAGGGAAGACCCTGGATCAGGGGAAGAGTGGAGAGAGGTCTCTAGCAGACCTAACACGCTTGGGGGACAGCTGCCTGTGCAACAGGCAGAAAACCCAGTTCCCTGGCATTAATGTAGTGCTCTGGTATATCAGGAGTGGTTTTAAGCATGCTTTTGGCAGTCTTGTGTCACTCCCATGTAATTTAAGCCCACAGTGAAGTATTACCTGGTGTTATTTCAGTGCAGGGCTGTTAGTAGGAGTTTTCACCTTTTTCAACAGAAGGGCTCTGGCATCTGATCTAGATTACAAAGTGCTTTGCAAACACACTGTTATTCTTGTTGGGGGTTTTTGTGTCACAAGGTACCAACAGTTCTAAAATAAATGTTATCATTAATTATATGTAATTATCAGATAAGTTTTAGTGAAATTACTGTATCTGCTTGGCTATGATATGATCTTTCTTAGAAAAGAATAAAGGTTGTTCTTGGCAGTGATAATCATTTGCTGTTTCATGAAAATGCCTGTGGTTAGTTCCTTTTCCATGCTCAGATACCATGATATGGGTGGATTAGAAGAGAATGAAGGGCTATACAGAATAGTAGATGCAGAACTCCACCTTTAGCAGCTTTGCAAGGGTAACAGGGAAGAAATAACCACACACACTAAGCCCCTAAGGCTCCCTTGAGCAAGGATTGCAGTGTAATAAATTTTCAATCTGTTTCATTTGACACTAGAGCCTTCAGGGAGAAACTGAGAGACTTCTGGTTGATTAATAATTTTTAATACTATTTAAAATACCTCTTAGTATGTCTTCATACAGTTGTCCTTAAAATTAACATCCACATATTAAGTAGCAACTACAGTTGTGACTAAGTCTTCTAGAATGACTTACCATTTTTTTGAATATTGAAAGTCATGTTATGCCTCTTCACACCAGGTATGATATTCCTCACTGCAAGAATTTTTTGAAGGTGCTGCTGTCATTTGAAATATGCCATATATAAGTTGCAGTCAAAACATGGCAGAGCATAAAATCTGTATGATCTTCTGTTCACAACAGTTATTGTAAGAAAATGTTATATGTAAAGTTGATACGTTCTTTTTTTCTGAGCAAAATGGGTGGGTTAGCTCTGTGTACCTGCAGTCCCCACTAGCACATAATGTGTTTGTTCTTTTGAAAATTGCCTCATTATTATAGCTGTATGCCAAGGGCAAACTCCTAATTGTGCAGTAGTAGAAAAGCATACCTGTAATGCACCTCTTGAGTAAATCCAAAAACAGTGGGGAAAGGAAGAAAGAATGGAAGGGGCAAGAAAGGAGAGACTGTCCTCTGAAAGAAGGATGAAAGCCTTTAGGCAGTGTATAACCTGTTGTATATTTTGGTGACTCTCATTTCTACAAGAGCTCCTGTGCAGAGCTTCAGAGCAGGGCAGCCAAACCTCCAGACCCTGGGAACCGAACATGAACTTTATCTGGTTGAGAGCCACAGGACCCCCACTGCAGACTCAGGAGCTGGGGGAGGCAGCAGCTTTGGGACTGGAGAGTGGGCTGGAGAGAATGGGCCTCCCGGGACCTTACCAGTGAGAAGGGACTAGAGTGGGCTTGCAGCTCTGTGAACTTCAAAGTCCCTGTTTGGGTCCCTCTTTCTTTCTCTATCTAGGAGAGAAACGTCTGCTTAAAGCTCTGGTTCATACATAATTGCAGTAGGAACTGGCATGACTTTGGATGTGTTTAGAGGCTAAAACTTCAAGTAACTGCTTCAAATAATAGATTCAAGTGGATTTTACTTCAGGGTTAGGATATAATAAGATTGATGTGTATACAAAGGTAGGAGGGCCTCTTGCAAGCAATGCTCTCAGCCTTTCGGGCTAAACTTCATATACAGGCAAAGGAAAGAGAGAGCCTTCAGGCAGGAGGAAAAATGCTTCTGACAGTCAGCATGTGAAATTGGGATTGTTGGTGAGCAGAAGTGTCTTACCTGATGTTGGCTCAGAGGTGTATGCTGTCTGCAGACTTTGGTTGGTGTTATCCTGGATTTGTTGCCCATAAAAGCGTGCCGAAATATGCTTTGGTGTTGTATATGTCTGTTCTAACACTTGCTGGAGCTGCATCTCTTTGCACTCCTGGGACTGTTTTGAAGGGGGGGTCTCTCTGTGAGAGAGTGTTCTGCTGTTTGTGGTGCTGTTAGGCTCTGTGCATGGAGGCATCAATCAAATGAGTGCAGCTGGGTACCCTTCCTTGCTAGCAGTGGTTGGGTGCTGGGGAATGGGTGCATGTATGGCAGCCAGACTTCTTGAAAAACATGGTGCAGTTCCTGAGAGCTACAGCTTAGAGCAACCACAGCAGTTGTTCAGTAAGCCACCCATCACCTTCTGTATTTTGTAGCCATGTCTTTGTGTGCCAGAGATCATCAATTCCTGTCTGTGACTGCCGTCACAGCTGCAATGAGATTTGCCAGCACAGATACCCTGTGCTGGCTTTCTAACACGTGTGTGTTCTCAAAGAGAAGGTTTGTTTACATCAACCTTTTGTTCACAAAGTTCATTATATCTAGCCCATGTCCTGAAAATAAAGGGGTCACTCACATGCCTAGTAGCATAGTAGCCTCCCTAAAATAAAAGTTTGGTTAATGTATCCTGCTGTGCCCTCTTCTTAATGACACTGTATTTTCACTGTTAGTTATTGAGGTATGAAACATATTTGCACACTGAGGAGTTTGTGCTTACTATAAACACTTTCCCTATTTGTTGGCTTTCCTTTTAGCAGCTGCAGTTTAAAACCGAGGCAAGCCAAAACTTATCATTATTCTCTGGCATGTGATAAGAACTGGCCTGTTGTTGCCAGAACAAATCAAACAGGGGGGCTAGTGTTGCTCGCTTAGCTGACTATTTTTGTTTAGGTTTGGGGTTTTTTTGCTTTTGAAGTCTGTCATGCCAGTACATTCAGTCCCTATCAAAAGTAATAATTTGCCTTACCACTGAGGACCTTGCTGCCAGGTTTACATAAAGGATTGCAGCCAGGCAGCAGGCAGGGCTGCCCTCCAACAGCCTTGGATTCTTCAAGAAAATGAGTCAAGAAAGGAGTGAAGCTCTGGAACGAGGTTGGTTGGGAGTGGTGAATGTGGTTGCCTTCTGCATCGTTCAGCGTACAGCAGCCTCTGGCAGTCCCTGTTCTGAAACCTCAGACAGGACTTTTTCTGTAAGGTATTGTTGCTTTTTGCCACTTTCTCTCTTTAGGTTGCATTGAGTTAGTTTTTCCAAGCTGACTCATTTAACTTTGTGAGTACATTTGTCTCCACCCTCGTATGCAATCAATTCCCTTCTTTCTTGCATTGTGGGATGCTGGCAGCAGGGACTGCCTTACATAATGAGTTGTTAAGAAAAGCATTCAGTTTTCTAAAAACACAGCCACAAAGACTTGTGATTTCTGTGTCTCTCCAAGGCAGGTGACTGTGAATGGCAAATCAGGGTGTGGTCTGAGCTCTTTCCTGGGTTCCTCTCCCCTGTCTATAGCCCAGATGTAATGACAATTACAGAAACATGTAATTATGTAGATTTTTTCCATGCAAGTCACCTGGGTGGATTTCAGTGTACTTTTCCAAGCATTTGCCGTTCTCTCTTCCACCCTGCAAAGGTTACTCCTTTAAATTAGGCTTTGTCCATGACACTATTCTAATTTTGCTGTAGTAATCTTATTTTTGTCTCTCTTTGCAAGATTTATGTGATGACAAATTATGGTTTATGGGGAAGAGAACATTTTGAATCTGATGCCCTGACCTGTGCCACAGAAGTGGAGGTTCATCTTGGAAGCAACAAGAATCATATATGAAACAAAGATCTGGTGACTATTCGAAGTAGAAAGCACATCTGCACTTTATTGTCATAATGTGCATATGGAAACAAAAGGTCTTCTTTCAGTCCATGAGCCAAGTAGATTAGCTTTTCCTGTTTCCTGGGACGGCATCCAGCAGCCTTAGAAATCAGAAAGGGAGTACAGTAAATTCACAGTGATTGAGTAACCAAGCAGGAAAAAAATTACTCCCTTTCTGTACCTCAGGTATTGCCCTCTCAGCTAGAGAGAGTCTTTACTTTGTTACTTTTTTTTTTTTTTTAAATCTGATTTTTCTGCAAGGAGGAAGTTCTTACATCTCATGAAGCTGGTGGCTTTCTGATACCAATTGGGTCAGATAATAGTTTTTTCTGAGGAAATTTAGTACAAACATCTGTATGATTTAAAAATAATTTTTAAACAAAAGGATCAGTGACCTCTTATTGGACAACACACAGTAAATAATTAGGAATTTAAGCCAACCTTGGAAATCTCAGTGCTTTAATATTTGTGTTTACATAAACCAAGACACCCATCACTAACCCATGTTACAAGCAACTAGGGAAGAGGTAGAGCCTCTGCACTGATTTGACTTCCTTTTACTTCAGGAATTTGAGTCGTTCCCTCTCCTGTAACTTCCTTAGCCTCTCTCCTGAAGTGCCTGGGGCATTGTTCAGACGGGGAGGTTCAGCAGGGTGCGCTTTGTTTCCAGTGGCTTTGCAGAGCAAGCAGTTTTCTCCCACCTGAAGCTGGGAGGTATTCCTTCCTCTGTGGCCCTCCGGAGGGGACCTGGGCCTGTGGCCTGCAGGCATTCCCCACAGGAAGATCAGCGGGCAGAGGTCACCGGGTTCTCAGTCAGGCTTGTTTGCTGCTGCAGTTTCCCGGTTCAGCTGGAAGAGCTGTGCATTCGGACGTTGTGTTCAGCACGTTGCAGCGTGGGCTGCTGGAGTTCAGCTGTGACTTCCCATGACACACAAGTATATTTTTAATCAAAGTGGTCAGCTGGCTGTTTAATAAGAAGAGGCTGAGTGTGGCCTGGCAGAGTTGTCACTCGCTGCTCTCGTCACTTTGTTTGCATGGGTTTGGCTCTGAGTTGTTTCAGTGTTGTAAAAGACTTCTCTTTCATGGTCAGTGGCCATGAGAGATTTCCCCTCGTTCTGTCTGTTGTGACAAGTGTGATCCCAAGCTAGTTGCTTATCTTCAAATGGCACTTTCTCATATTGGCTCAGTGCCTTCCTCCTGGCCTGAAAGGGTTGCAGTTAGGAAGTGTGAAGATAGTTCTGTTCCTGTACCAAAGCCTTGCTTTTCATTCTGCACCTGCTAAAATCGGTGTATTTGTGGCAGGGCTGCCTGCAAAGAGAGGCCACTAGGTAGTTGCAAAGGAAAATGAAAAGCTGCTTGGTTGTTAATGACTTCCAGTCAATAAGGCTTTGACAGGACTCCTGAAAACAAGAGGTTCCACCACCAGTTCCTCAGGTCATTTCACAGTCTCCAAGCTCTGTGCATTCAGAAAGTTTGAGTCACGTAGGGAGTGATTAATATGTAATAAAATAACATTTTTATTGTCCTGCAGTATGGTTGGGAACTACCTAGCCACTATGAAATGATTACTCTCTTGGGAGCACTGCTAACACTATACCATGTTTTATAAAATATATATATGTTTCCTTCAGAAAAACCCACCCTGAAACTTCAGAAAGTGTCAAATCGGGGAAAAAAAAAAAGTGAAGTGACCACTGTTCTAATAGGGCTACTGAGCATCACAGAAAAGAAGTTTCCTCTAAAATCTTTTGCTGGATTTATGCCCCTTGAGCAGAAAAATTTGGGTTTTTTTCCCAAGACTCTGAAAGTTGCTTGGGAAGTCGCAGACTTTCAGAACTTACCTGTGTAGTTCTGAATGTTCCTGACAATAAAAGGTAGGCTTATGCTGAATTTTTGTTTTCCTGCAGTATCCATTTGTGCCACTCCTGACATGAGTGTCCTACAACAGGACAGGAGTGTGTTTGCACTGCCTGGACACGTACTGAGCAGTTAAGCTCAAAGCTGATGTTGCAAATGAGGGGCACAGCAGTGAGCTGTGCTGATTAAGCCCAGCATTGCTGTATCTGGCTGTGCATAAACAATCATCTGTTGTTTCTTGCTGTACGCGCGGCTGGGTGCAGGAAGAAGCCCTAGGATTGACCTGAGAGGTTGTGTTCTGCTCAAATGCAGTCAGTTTTTAATAAATCTGATCAGAGTTGCCTTTTAGCAGGATCTCCCTTGCTTCCATGGCAGATGCATCTTCCAGCTATAGGCAGAGGGCTATTCTCACTCCTCTTTTAGTGCCTCCTAGCCAGTCAATCTCTCCTGCCGAGTCACCTTTTTCCCACCAGCTCTCCTGAGAGCCAGGCTGGCCACTGGGGCAATGGTGCAAAGGGAGGACTCCTTTCAGTCACATCATTAGCTGAAGAAGAGAAGCTATTTCTAGAGGGTTTTTTTCTGGAGGCTGACTCTGCCAGACCACCTCCCTTGCCAACACAGACAGCAGTTTATCTTTCAGTGGAGTAAAAAGCAGCGTGCAGCAAACATGAATGGTGTGGCCTGTTCCTCTGCTTTCCACAGCTCCTTCCCATATCCTTGTTTTTCCTATGGCTAAGGGTGAACTACAAGCATTTCAGTTGAAGATGCTTTAGAAAGCAGGCAACGTGAAAGGTGCAGAGGCAGGGGGTTCCAAGGATAGTAATTTTGTAGAGGGTTGGAAGGATGTTTCTGGAAGATGGGAAAGTGTGAAAACAGTGACATTTTTGGTAGATAATATAAATAATGCAGGAAGTACCAGGGACTCATTTTAATTTTTAAAAAAATTTTTTGCTAACAAATGAGTGCTTTTTTTCAATGTTTTCAATGACAGACATTTTCATTGGTCTGAAACAGCTGGATTTTTAAAGGGGTTTTCTGCAGACTGTTTTGTAGAAATAATAATTTAGTGTTTTATAGAAATAACAACTTAGAGGAGTGCAAGGAATTTCATTGGACATTAACATTTAGAAATTGCATTAGAGCTTTGGAGAAGGCCTGCTTTGAAAGTAACTTGTACCTGACTGGACTCCTGCTTGTTTGCTTGTTCTGCCTTGCTCTGGCACTTGAGCTAACTGGTGCAAATGAAGAACCTAGTGACCTTGTCACTCAGTATGCTTTACCCTGTTCCCACAGCAGATTAGCTGGCACAACCATTCATTACTTTTTGCTTTCCCAGGAAATCCTTTAGGAACCTACTCCCAATCCTCCCCCTTCTCCAGGATGGAGGCCAAGAAATAATTTTTGTGCTATCCCATGGGACCAGAGTGCTTTGGAACAAGTTAAAGCAGCTGACAAGCGGGTGTGGTGGTGCTTGCAAAGGACACTGCTGTTTAATGAAGAGCAGCCATAGCAGCTAATCCAGCTCTCCAGGGAGTTTGGGGTGTCCCTCGCAATGAGAAATGAATTTTTGTGCTTATCTGTTGGCTGAGATAAGGAGTGCTGAGAACCTGAAGCTTTGAGAAACTTTCAGCTTTGTCCATACTTTTCTCTTACCCCTGCAAATTTAAGGAATGGTTCTGGAATATGTTTCTTCCTTAATAGATTTTAACTAGCTTTGTTTAAAAGGCAGTTTGGCCTCTAAGTTGCAGAAAGAAACAGAAAAGCCACAGTGCAAAAAACCTGTATATTCTGCACAGATATGCCAACAAGGCTTATATTTCTGTGCCAGTGCAAAAATGAAAAGGGGTAAAATGAAGTCAACTGAGAGCAACCTGCTTCTCTTTTGTACAAGAGGAGTATCAGTTATGAAAATAAATAAGGAAATTCTGCAAACTCCATCTGGACAGTTGGCTTAAGGCTTGCTGTTCCTAAACAGAACAACTGTAAGTTGTAAAGATTAGTTGTAACAATTAAAAATTCGCCATCATATTTGATGAATTGCATCAGTAGTTGATTATTCTGACCATTTTAAAATGTCTCATTTCTAGGCATAATTTGCTGTCTTTGACTCCCAACCATTGAGTCTTGGTCAGTTTGTGAATACTAGGTCAAGTATTAATGTTTCCTGCATTCACAGATGATTCACTTTGAAAAGCACTAAATGCGTGGGTTTAGCTTTTGTGTTTCCTTCATGGATTGTCTCTTAGCACTCTTCAATTTTTCACAAGTTGCTTGGGAGTGGGAATTCCTGAACTGATCAGTCTTCTGTAGCAACCACCCCAAGTAGGAAATACAGACATAATGCACCTTTTCCATGCAATATCCATGTTGATGCTGCCAAGGATGATGATAATTTCTTCAGCCATGCAAGTCACTCTCAGCTTGTAAGCATGATGTAGTATCCCCCATCTTGCACATAGTTCCCCGGTTTCATTCTTATGTGGTTGTAGTGAAAATTTTAATGCTGGCTTGCACACAACATAGAAAAACAACCACCAGTATAATTTTACATTTACTCTCAAATAACTGATAATATCATTAAGTGAAACATGACTGAGTACCACCTTTGGAAAGTCACCATTCCTACTCATACACCCTTTCTGAAGATTAATCTTTCACTAAATTACATTTTTTACCTATTAGTTGGTCTTTCTTCCTATTTGTGCCCGTTTGGAGAAGGCCTGTTTAGTTGTCTGTGTGCTTTGTTTGGACATGAAGGGCTACAGTTTCCAAATATGGTTTCTAATTACATGTGACTTGCTTATTTCATGTGTGCACACAAGGCTTCTGGCCTGTGGGAGATTTTCTAGGGTATTTACAATTTGTAATGGCAGATGCTCATATGTTTAGATACTCTAAAGAGGAAGATGAATGTATTAATAAATGTTTGTGTACATAAATAATGTAATTTTTAATTTTGTATTGGTGGTATTTTGAAAAGTACATTCTTTAATTTTCAGTCTGGTTATCTCTTTCCTTCGCATTTTATGTTTCTGCCGGAGGGAAAATGTTGCATAACTTAGTAAACACTGTAAGAATAAATTGATGGCAGTGAGCAGCAGCATAAAAGCCCTCAGATTTTGTCCAGACCAGGCATGATCTCTTTTGTTTTCTGTTGTTTTTTTTAATAGTATCTGATTTGTGTAGACTGTGCAGTGAAGCAAGGGGTAACTGCTTTTCAGGAGGCAAACATAACCATATCCTCATAAAATCCATTATTTAGATCCTCTGGTGCTGCTCACAGATCCTCTTCTCTTGTTGCTTTATATGGTGAGAAAATTATTTGGTGTGCAGCTAAGTATGAAAAGGAAAGAAAGGAGAAAGCACTTCTGTACTGATGATTGACAGGAGACTTCCTTTCCAAGTGTGTGGTTATTCTTTAAACTTTGATGGAGAAAAGTGATTATTCATCTTTAATTCCAGCCAGTGTTTTTTTTCCTTTATTGAATCGCAGTAAGAAATTTGCAAATCAGATAGTTTGTACCCAGGTGTTGCCTTGGTGTAGGTGCTGAAGTGTGGCAGTGTGTGTTGGTATTCCAAGGGGCTTTATATTTTTATTATTGACTGTCCATTTTCCTGAAGTATTTGCAGTACAGTAGGGAGCATACAGTCAGTGAAGAGGATGCTGTCCTCTTCACTGAGAGGTTTTTCCTCTTCCTCTGTATGTGTGTTTGGTGGTACCATAAAGGACCTCTGTGGTGCATTGCTGCGGCCAACAGATGAGTTTGGCCTTTCTGAGCAATAGAAATGCAAAACCTGTATGAAACTTGCAGAAGAGACTTCATTTTCCACTTTTAACATGGGAGAACAAAGTCAAAAAGTACAAGCA
Organism: Climacteris rufus; assembly: GCA_013398175.1. NCBI lineage: Eukaryota > Metazoa > Chordata > Aves > Passeriformes > Climacteridae > Climacteris > Climacteris rufus. The sequence continues at coordinate 1,184,355 of VZRZ01004061.1, read as the reverse complement.
AATCCAAACCAAAATGTTGTATATTCCCAGGTTTTATATGTGATAGCCCAGCTTGAGTTAGGCAAGTTAAAAAAGGCTTAAGAGGGCGGGGGGAAGGGTAGGAATTCCTGCCTCTGTCAAGTAGCAAGTTGGTTTTAGCATAAACATCTGCGTGAAGGAAGTGGAATTGTTTGGAGATAAGACTACAGTTTTCTGGCAGCTTTTGTCTGCCTGCTTTGTGCCACAAATAAATCACTTGTGGTCGATGCCCATGAACAGGGGAGGTGAAGAATTAAGATTTGTGTTCTTGTTTAGCAGTTGAGAGATTCAAAAGGCCCATTGAGACAATGTGAACCGAACATACATCCTGTGCTACTGCTCTTACCAATGGTTAGCCAGAGTCCCCAAAAGTAGTTTTTAAAATTTCACTCTGACATTCTCCATGTTAAAATCTTTTGTTACAGTATCTGCATCTACTCTTTACATAATTAAACGTTTGGGAAACCAGCTAGCATTTTTTCAGCTTTGTTGAAGGTTTTTCAACAGTTGTTCAAGTTGCATGCCAGTGGGTGCAGGGAAACAGGAGCTCCTGTACCTCTTCTTAGTCATGATGGTTTTTTCAGTGTTAAAGAGGCAGATGAGAATGCAGAGGAGAAAACTGATACCCCATCGAAGGGACTCCAAAATAAGAGATCAGAAGCAGAAGCTGGATCTGAAGGTGCTGATGGCACAGGGAGCACTAAAACTTTACTGTTGGCATCTGGTAGATTTTAGCATGATGCTGTGAGCTAATCTTCTTCGAACTGATGCTAATTCATAAATTAATCTCTCTGGTTATTACAGCATCTCTTTTTGTTAGTGAATTCTTTGTCAAGGAGCTTAATACTTTTAAGCTTATTTATACAAGCAAGTCCCGTGGAAGTTATGACAAAATAGCTGGTGTATAAATTCATAGTACAGCAGCTATTTGAGTTATTCCACTTCTGTTTATTCAGCAAGCTGCTGTGGAGAACCCTGACTCATTCCCCCTGTAGATAGGTCCTTAGTTAAATGTGGAAAATTAATTTTTTTTAATGGCATCCTGATGGTAACACTCAGTTTATAGAAGTGTAATAAACTTAGGAATAATTGTGTGTATTTATAAAAAAAGGCTGGCCAGGAAAAGGCAATTTGATTTATTGTCGAATTGTGAAACAGTACAAGGTGCTTTTGTTTTATACTGAAGTAGTTTTATGTATCAGAATAAAATGTTTCTATGATTGTTTTAGTTGCTTACATATGGCACATTTAATTTTACAGGAAGTCAGGATACTCATTTAATTGCCACAGATGAAGCAGCCCAAATCCATAATGGCAGAGCACTTTATCAGCATTGCTGACTTTCCTAAAAAGGGGCCCTTTGCTGTGCCTGGCGTGACTGTGTCACAGCAGAACAGGCTTGTGCTGAGGCAATGGGCAGAAGCATTACTAATGCACTTCTTCCAGTCAGCCAGCTGACAGGAGCAAATATTAAACAGTTCAGGGTACTGAAGCGAAGCCACTGCTCAATTGACCCCTCTGTCTCTACTCCATGCCACTGCTTTCTGAGGCTGCAGCTGCCCGCTGCTCTTGTTTTCAACAGAAAAATGCCCCTGCATCCTGCTGAGAAAAGTCAAGATCCATTGGGCACCCCTGTGAAATGTTTGATAGCCTCTGCTAAGCTGCAAGTGTTGGCTGCTTCTCCAGAAAGCTGATGTGGCTCATGTTTGGTTTGCATGACCTACATCTGTGTGGAAGTCTCACTTTCTCCCAAGCCAGTGCCAGCCCTCACTAGGGTTGAATGAGGCGGTACTTTTAATATTGACTTGAACTTTTGAAGATCAATGTGTGCTATTATGTTTGTACCACCTAAAGCGTTGAAATTATCCGTTCTCTCATGACCCTTTATCAGATTGGAATAGCCCCCTTCCCTATCATGTGAAGTATGCAGTGTGATAACATTGTTCACAGGCAGGGCAGCAGCAGAAGTGTTTCTGTCCAGTGTTGGGGGGAATGGAAAGCAATTCCTTAGGCCTTCGGGGCAGAGGAGGTGCAAAGATGAAAATTAAAACCTTGGGCACGCTCCTTCAGTAGCCATTAAACATTTTGGTGCAAGACCTTCTTAGTGATTTTGTCCTGTTCATTTTCCAAGGCTGCTATGTCCTGGGAAGTGACACACCCAGTGTGTGGGGTTCTTTTGCTACTGTTCTTCCCAGCCCCAAATTTCTACCCAATAAAATGGTGTTGTTTCAGAGCAGTTTTTAGTCAGCAGCCACAGATGTAGAAGCAGGAGTGCTTGAGGGTGGCCCACGTGAGTTCAGCTCTGTAACACTTGTCTCTTCAGTTCACATATCAAGGGGAGAGTTCTCTTTGCAGTGGATCAGAATTGGTCGGCCAACTACAGCACAGACCTTTCTAACCGCAGTAGTATCTGCTGCATCACAAAGGGATCAAGGTCAAAGGTTGTGCCAGCCCTGAAAGACAGCGATCCACGGTGAAGGTGTGTGAGTGCAGAGCCAGAGCAGCCCCGGGAAGGTGTCCCGGGTGCCCGGGGCATCCCGCCTGCCCGCCGCCGAGCAGCGCCAGCGCCGCTGCGGCGTGGGGAGGGAGCTCGGGAGGGACTACGTTGCACCCTGCGTGACGTTTAGGAAGAAAAGACGTGGGTTATAGTTCTAAAAGGAATACAAAAGATCTTGAGGGGTCTTTCTGTTTAAAGGTGACCTGTAGCAATTAGCCCTCAGCTTGTGGCATCTCTTGCAGGCTCAGGACCAAAGGGACATCACAAGCCGCTCTTGGTTAACCTGTGCCTGCCCAGCCCGGCGGGGCCAGGGCGGGTGCCGCAGCCGCCCGGCGGCAGC